>CAKNXH010081320.1:46801-73816 GCA_932178445.1 Andricus quercusramuli
CTATCTTCTCTCTCACTTTTCCGTCCTTGACAACTAACCTCCAAATTGTCACTTTCAACTCTCCTCCTAACCCTTTTGACCTTACAAAAACAGCCTCCCCACACTTCCACACAACCCCTTCACTTCACTGACCTCCCTCACCACCTTTCGCCTCAATCACACCTCCACGCTCGTCGCAAAAACCAAAAATATGTATTCAAAATATCTATCTTGGTTGACGAATTCGTGTTTCTAATTTGAAAATAGTGTCTCCAATGTATTTTTCTTAAAAACAGTAGCAAAACAGTGCCATCGCTTGAAAAAAGTGTCAAATAGTGTCAATAGTGTATTGAGCCCGAGGTCTGGATTTGTAATTTATTATTGTAAGGGCGGCCACAGCCTAATTTATTTGGAAATCGTGACCTATTCAAACTGGAAAAGCAGAAAAATGGCCCTACAAAAAATGTCAGATTGAAAATTATTCGAAAGTATCGTATTTTGAATGTGAAGTTGTCGAGAAGCAGATTTCCAGAGAACATCTTGTGAGTGCGCAGCAATAATTTTTAATTCGACGCTTTTTGCAGCAAGACTCAAGAGAAAATACAAGGAAAATACAAGGGATTTCAAAAGAATTTGATTAAATGTTGAAAAATTCAAAATGAGTTTAAAACACTTCGAGACGAATTAAACAAAAACTGAAAAATTAAAAAATATCTATCTAATAATGAATAAATAATTGAATGAAAAATAAATATCTAAATAGTAATATCATCAAAAATATAAGAAAATATCCATTGAACTGAATAGAATTATTGATCTAATTTAAAATAATTCAGGTTAATTAACAAAATTCGAAAGAGACGATGAAAGAATCCTGAATGATTCAGTAATAATTCAGGGTGAACTCAAATTGATTGCAAAACATATTTGAAAATCTCGACAAATCTATGGAAACCTACAAAATGCCTCACTTCTTGCGAATGAACAAAAAAATACAAATTTTAAACAAAAAATAAATTTTCTAGGAAATAGTTGAATTTTCAACGAAACAGTTTAATTTTTGTCCAAGAAAGATGCAATATATAATATATTATATGTATAATATAATATATATAATAATATAATACTGCAAATAATGAAATTTCAAATTAAAAACATAAATTTTAAGAGAAAATATTTTTCATCCAAAAAAGATTTCAGTTGAATTAACAGCAACAATATGAATTCTAAATAAAAGAATAATATTATACAAAAAGAGTTAAATTTTCAACCCAAAAAGAGGAATTTTTAACAAAACAGTTGAATTTGCAAAAAAAATGTCTTTTTAAGAAAATTGTTAGATATCCAACCAAATAATGAAATTTATAAGTGAAAAGATAATCTTCAGAAGAGAAATGCATTTCTCAGAAGAAGTCAACAGTTACGTAATTTGTTCAAAATTCCTCTTCCTGGTTGAAAATTCCACTGTTTTGTAGAAAGCCAATCTCTAAATGAACAACTTCATACTTGAACTCCAACTAAAAAGGATACATTTGCAAGAAAAAATGGAATAGTTTAATTTTCAGATGAAAAAAGTAATTTCCAACAAAAGAGATAAGTTTTTGACAGAATATTTATGTAAATGTTCAACCAATAGTTGAATTTTCGACCAAAAAAGATGTCTTCAACAAAATAGTTCAATTTTCAGCAAAATAATTAAATTTCAACCAAATAGTAGAATTTTTAAGAAAATAGTCAAATTTTTAATTTACAGAGATGTATTTTCTGCCGAATAGTTGATTCTCATCTGAAAATATCAATTATCAAGCAAATAGCTGAATTTTCGAATGAACAAGATGATTTTTTGAACCAAAAATGGAATGGTTAAATTTTCAGTTGCAAGAATAATTAAAAAAAAAAACAATTTTCAACAAACTATTTAAATTTTTGACCGAACAGATGAATTTTCAACTGAAATGATGAATTTTCAACCGGAATAGTTACATTTCAGTTGAATCTTAAACCAAGAAGATAAATTTCCACCTAAAATGAAGAATCTCTAACCAGAATAATAACTTTCTAATAAAATAATTAAATTTCTTATAAGGTTGTTAAATTTTTTGTCTACAAAGACTTGTCTTTAGCCGAATAGTTGAATTTTCACATGAAAAAAATATTCAAAGAAGAATAATAATTATTTAATTGTGTGTAGGATCTACTTAGTACAACAAATATTTGATCTGCGGCTTTTCATATATTGTGTAGAATATATTTAGCGTCGAAAGAATATTTAGCAATTATGTAAGGGAAAAAATTATGTGAGGGGAGAAAATTATGTCGCACGCGCTTTCTGGCTCTAGCTTTCACTACCAAGACTAATAACAAATTTTTAATTAATTATTAAAATACCTGATGTATTTTACTGTAAGCTATCAAAAGGTATGGCCCCGGAATATAGATCATCCGCGGTACAAGGGTGTAAGAAGGCTCCAGCTTTGGAAAATAGAACACCAATCGCAGTCGCGAGATCTCCTACCCACACGAAATATGAAAGTGGGGAGTCGAGGCTGTGGAAGCAAAGAGTGGGAGAGTCCGAAGCGGACTGCATAAGAAGAACACGACGCGCCAAGCCGTTACCATGGCAATAATAGTCGCGTCGTGTTCCTCTTATGAAGAGCTGGCGCAAGCGCAGTAGCTCTACAACCCAAGTTTGGGGTCATTGAACGGCATTCGAGCGTCGACGGGCGACTCAACAGCTTCGATCGTAAAAGTGTTTTCGTGGCAGGCCAAGGGGTCTCCTGCAACCCAGTGGTGCTAACGGATCTCGACTTTTTCAACTGCGCAGGCGTCACACAATGGTGGAGTAAGGAAGAATACTAAGGTTTTCTTCGTCACTCCTTCTTTACACGACGCCTGTGTAGTTTAAAAAGCCGCTGTCTGTTTGCACTATTGCTGCAACCGGGTCTCAATGTAATTTCTTTGTGCTCAAGCAAGTTAAGAAGTTAAGAACTGTTGTTATTACTTAGGTAAACCGAACTGATTTGTAACCTTCAGGTGAAGTGTTTGAAGATTTGAAGGGAGATGATTGCGTCACAGATTAGAGAGTCTACTCTCGATGCCGAGTAGATAGAAAATCAAAGCTAGTGAATTCTGAATAGATTCAGGAGAACCGACGAGAATGTATGTAATGCGTTTGATGACGAGAATAGAGATTGAAGCATAATAAATGTGAATTTAGCAAAATTATCTTAAGAGACACTAATTTCATGTATTTAGGTGATAATGTAAAACAGATTTTATTTGAATAGAGAGAAGTCCTCGTTAAGTCTTTCAGTAAACAATTGATAGCGCAAAAGATCTCATAAGAATTTAGTATTATGTTCATTCTTAGGAAATAATTTATAAAAATATAAATAGATTTTTTTTAGAAAATAAAGAGACTTTCATTAGAAATTCTAAAGAAAAAGTAGATTCTTTATTTCTATCCCCGTGAATCCCGATAAATTCTACACAGGAAGTGATAGTATGAAGGAGGTTTCATTTGAACAAAAAAAATGGAACTTGTGGATCTGTTACTACTCACCAATAGAGTAAAAGAAAAACACTGTGGTTATTAGTAGAGTAGCAATGGTGATCCCCATACTCTCAAAAAAGAGGAGATAATTGCTTGCAGAGTTTTTTGAAGATTCTAACTGACGAGGAGAGAAATAAACCCCACGTTTGCTAGTTTATATCCAAGTCGTTATCTAGTTTCTTCTCAAATAATCGCGAAAAGTTGAAAGGGACACGTCGTAAGACACATAACATTTTTACTGTTTGCATTAATTTTTTTCGTGTACGTGGAACATTGCGTCATCTTGAAGCCTTCAGTTATTTGCCAATATTGTGTACAATGCTAGAAACTTCTTATTAGAGACCTAAACTTATCTATAGAAATTTTCCGCTTTTGCACTGATAAGGACATTTCAGTGAAAACAGCCAAATAGTAGAAGAATTTACATTAGTTACTTGAATTAATCCAACGACCTAAATATGAATTGATATGGTTTCCCGTATCAAAATATACTATTCTCTATCATACGAATTAAAAATAATCACAAAAGAGACTCCGCTAAGGCTCTTTTTAATATCGACATTGCCACCGTATTATTCAATATTCCCCAAGAATTACCCCTAGGACATTCAACGAACCATGTTTCGGCTTCCTTCAACCGAAAGAGCTAAAATAATCAAAAATTAAAAAAAGTTAACCCAGGCTACCCAAGACTCGTGGTCATATCATAATTGCCTGAGTAATATTCAGCCACCACAAAAAGATATCACCTAGTACATTCAACAAACCTTGTCTCAGCTGTCTTGAACTAAAACCGCGAACAAAACTCCAAATTAAAAATAATCACCACAGACACTTTGACAACACTAGTTATATCACCATCGTCGCTGCAATATTCAATATCACCCAAGAACTACCCCTAGTACATTTATTAAATCCCGCCTCAGCCGCCTTCAAGTAAGAGAGCCGAAAAATTGAAAATAAAAAATAGATGCCCGAGACATTTATCCAGGGCTCCATACTCTGTTCTTCGAGAGAAGGACGTGAAGGATGATCAATTTTGGTTTTCTTCGCACAGCCCATTGTTAAATTTTTCCAAGAAGGTGGGATTTCTTGACACTCATGAAACACTCTTGTCTTGATTGATTCACGACACTGGTCGACAGTCGATTTTTGCAGTGATATCTGTTTCGGCGACCTTACTGCAGCAGGGGTCTGTTGCACACAGAAAGGTCAAAGGAAGGAAATTTAAAAACTGTGAATTTGGCAATTAGTGATTCAAAAATATTATAATCAGCATCTGCGAATTTTTCCGATTCCAATGATTTATTTCTTGCTTCAAAAAGTTGAAGATTTGCAGAAGTTTACCGCGAGATTTACGATTTTACAGGATTTACGGCTTGTAAGATGTGAAAATTGAATGGCAAATTTTGTCTGTTAACTGCGGGCTACTTACTAATTCACTAAATCGCAGGAAGATACAGGTAGAGCGAGGCTTGTCAGACAGCGAAAGTCATTGCTTTCTCGCATTAACAGTGTAGCTCTTACAGTGTGCAAAACACGGTGTGGTACTGTGCAATATTTTTTACATCAAGTGATTCGCGACGCAGGAAGAAGGATTACCCGCCCGCCTTTATCGCCAATCAGAAAAAAAGAGAGGTATGTAACTCTATAATAAAGAAGATTAAAGGAGAAGTTCGTGGTTAAAACTTATTCACATTCGTTGAAAAGTGTAACTACTTTCTCAAAATGTAATTTATTTTGTGGCGAATCTGTCCTTTCTTTGGTTGAAAATTCATTTTTTAAAATGGAAAATTGAAGAAATAGGTTGCGAATTCCCTTAAAAAATGAAAATTGGACTGGAATTTTTTGCATTTTGCTCAAAATCTATCTTTTATTGGAAACATTCTAAGAAGTTTAGACTGATTGGAATTTTATTGAATTTGAGGTTGAATCGACGTATTTTTAGAGAAAAAATAAAATCACTGAAAGTTACTTCAAAATTTCTTTCATTCTTTGCAGATGGTACACGGCAAGGAAAGACGAATGGTTGTGAATTTGTACAAGAGCATTCAACTGCTTGAACCGGACGTATCAAAAACAGTAGCAATTCGCACGATCAATGAAGAAACAGGATTTGGAGTAAAAACAGTAGAAAATGCAATATTGGAGTACGAAAGGACGGGTGAAGTCAAATCAAAAATTAATAAGGAGAAAACAAACATTAATAAGGAAAACAAAAAATTTAATAAGGAGAAAAGTTTTCTACTTCAACAATGAGTTGCCCAATCTGGACGAAGTTTTACAAGCAGTCAACGAAGATGATGATTTTCCAACTTTTAAAAGGACATCCTGATACAGACTGCTGAAAAACTGAATTTCCAATATAGCACGCGTAAGCGCAACAGCATGCTGACGGAACGAGATGATTTACTCATTTGGCGCCGGAACTATCTGAGGAAAATCAAAACGTTTCGCGAAGAGGGTAGGACGATACATTATTTGGATGAAACGTGGCTGAATGCAGGCGACGCTTCCTCCAAAGCGTGGTTTGATGGATCCATCAAATCGGGAAAAGATGCCTTTCTTCGTGGTTTGACAACAGGAGCACCAAATCCAACTGGCAAAGGCAAAAGGTTAATAATTTTGCACGTTGACAGTGAAAATGGCTTTGTGCCAGGAGGATTGTTGTGCCTAGAATCAAAGAACAATTCTGCTGATTACCTCGACGAGATGAATGGTGACACATTTTGAGAGTGGTTAGAAGACATTTCACCAAATTTGGATGACAATTGCGTTATTGTCATGGATAACGCACCTTATCATTCGGTGGAAGCGGAAAGAATCCCGAATAGCTCGTGGAAGAAGGAAGAGATTCAGAACTGGTTGCAGACAAAGGGACACGAGGTGGATGATACGATGATAAAGGCTGAACTCCTACTGGTAGTACAAACTTTGAAAGCGCAATTTGATAGATACGTCATCGACGAATTGGCGAAAGAATCACAAAAAACTGCGCTTCGATTACCTTCATATCACTGCTGCCAGTCGACAAGTACGTATATCTGGGTAGCCTATTCACTAGCGACGGAGAAATAGATGGGGAGTTAGATAGGCGCATAAATAAGGGTAAGCAGATTATCGGTAGAGCAGGGTCCATTCTCAGAAATAAAAACATATCAACAAAAGCTGAAATGACCATACGTAATTCTTTATTTGTATCGACCGTACTATACGGTAGAGAGACATGGACATGTCAAGAGAAGGACAGGAATAAAATGAAAGCGATTAGCATGAAATCAGTTCAAACTTTTTGGAACTCTTGAAAATCCCTTGCAATCTTTTCAAATTTCCTAAAGATTCAGTTCAAACATTTTAAAATTACTCGAAACATTTTAAAGCTTCCGAAAATATCTTTTCATCTTTTAAGATACTCTAAAATATTCCAAATCCTTTTGAATCAATTAAATTACTAAAATCAGTTGAAAATTCTTTGAAATCTGTTGAAATAACCTAAAATATTTCAACCCCTTTAAAATTTTTGGGCATTTCAAATGCCTTAGATTCTTTTCGAATGCCCTCAAATATGCCCAATCCTTTAAAGTTCCTTCAAATTATAACAATAAATAAAAAAATCCTTGGCTTATAAAGAAATATCCTATAGTCTTTAAACTTCTGTGAAATCCCTTCCAATTATCAAAATCAATTCCTTAAAGTATCGGTGATTTTCTTTTAAAGGAATGTCCCTTAAAAGCGTGAAAATGCTAAATTTGAACATCTTTTCAAATGATAAAATGTTTAATCTGTAGACATACACAGACCATTGACATTCTTCAATTCAAAACGAAAAAAAAAAATTATTCAGATATGTCACTATAAGGAAGTGGAGACTTTAATCCGATTGGTAAAGTAGAACCGAAACGCACACGAGTTTCACAAATGATATTTAATATTATAACTATACTTAAATTATTATATAAATCACAGTTATAGAGCGTACTTTTGGTTGAATATTCTTCATAATCATCATCTCTTGCATCGCAAATCCCTGTCAAAATTGCCAAAAATATTTATGAATACTATCAATATAAAGTGTGCTAACAGTGCGAGTGTGATAAGGACAAACCCTCACAGCAACAGGATACAAAATTCCCACCTTGCAGGTTATTCCGACGGGTTATTTCTGGGATAACCCGGGACTTCTTAAAAAGAAAAAACTATATTTTTCTCCTCCTAGTGTAAAGAATGAGATTTATTGATACAGAAGAGTGCAATCATAAAATCCGCTCAACGTCTCGCATCGTCTCGAAGTCAGAAGAAATACAAATTTCATGATTTTTGACATAATTGTATCATTTACAAGAAACAGATTTGAATATATATGTACGTAATGAATGGGCCCGAATATATACTTCTCTGGGCTTCAAAATTCTTTATTTAATTGTTTAACTAACTAGCCGTAATGTCCGATACTGTCTCTATACATTTTTAGAGGCTTTTCGTATTTTTTATTATCAGGATATAATTTGGTAGTTTCCGGTGGGAAAATAAAGGTGTGTTTTTGGTCTATCTCGTCTAATTTAATTCGAACTCGACCGCCTTCTTCTGTACCGAAATATATTCCGTAAAACTCTCTTTCATGCCTTTCGACGAAAAATCCAACGATCTGATGATTCGGATCTGCTACTACATCCACGAATTGATTTGAAATTCGGTAAAAAAGACCATCTGCTGTTCTCGTTAGAAGCCCATAAGGTAGAAGGTAACTTCGTACTATGCTTGAACCTTCAGAGAATATGTGAACTCTAGGTGGGGAAGGTTCATTACGTTGAGAAGATTCGCCAAGATCTTGGCGTTGCGGTGATCCTGATTGGAACAACAAATAGGAATCAATGATTCTTTTATTCTGGTTGAGCAAGAATTGGGATCACTTTGAAAACAACTTATTCACGTTAGGCGATCGCTATAATAAGATGTTCTATTTAATCGATCTTTTAAAATGTTAATAAGCAAACCTTGCAATAGGTGACTTTTCACGAGAAAATACTTTCGCAACAAAAAACAAAAGTTGGTCAATACATAAAACTCGCGCAACTTTGTTGTCTTTCTAAATAGAAGAAATAGGATTAAGAACAAACCAAAACTGTAATCCTGCTTTAACGTTTAACATTCAAATTTGACCACGAAATTCTTGGAAATTAAAAAAACTAGGAATCGAATGACCAAATTTGGAGAAAACGTTCAAAAATTTGGAGAACATAACAAAAATTGACCAACATTTCGGTGTTTGCTCAAAACTTTAAATTTGCAGAACATTTTTTATGCAGGTAGCTGCCAAACAGTTCTCAGATCTATGACTGAAAACTACTTCGGTGTATATACTTTATCCTAGCATTATTAAAACACTGATTACAGTATAATCACTTTTGTAGGGAAAATTAAAAATCATGTGTAATTTCAATTGTTTAAGATTCGATTTAAAATCTTTTCCGATTTTACCAAAACAGGAAGTATGACCGTATTGAGTTTACTATAATCTTCACCCTTGTTACTTTTAGATTGTAACTCATTACCATTAGCGGTTTCCTTATTCACTTAGTGCAACAGGTTATTGAAAATTTCGATCACTGATTTCTGTTTTGCAATTGTTGTTATAAATAATCCTTCACTGAAAAAATGTTAGGTTGGGCCAACTATTTAGTTAGTAAGATATGGTGCTGCTATCTTATTAGTTGGCAGAACAATTCCATTAGTTGCAGTTACTATTCAATCAGTACCAGCAAATAAGAAAATGGTTGTCACAACTAATAAAATAGCAGTAGCATATCCTACGATTTGTTTTAATCTGTTTTTACGTGTTTTTGTTTAAATTTTACCCTCTGGTGATGAATTAAGACGTTCGTGGTGAGACCTATTGTACCTGGGCGGACTGAACTGTGTACTGAATTCTGCAACAAGAAAAAGAGTCATTTTAAGACTGAGTAATTATGTGCTTTACTTTATACCTAGAACTATTCTATTCTAGAATTA
This sequence comes from Andricus quercusramuli, assembly GCA_932178445.1. Lineage (NCBI taxonomy): Eukaryota > Metazoa > Arthropoda > Insecta > Hymenoptera > Cynipidae > Andricus > Andricus quercusramuli. The sequence continues at coordinate 56,343 of CAKNXH010081320.1, forward strand.
TTTTTATAAAATTTATAACAAATTTCTAATAATAAATTTCTTCTCTTGAATTTCTTACAATAAATGAAGTTGAATTTTCAAGCTAAAAATATAATTTTTCAACCAAAAAGTTTTATTTCCAACCAAATAGTTTAACTCACTACCAAATTGTTGAAGTTTTAAGCCAAAAAGATCAATTTTCTGCAAAACAGTGAAATCCTTATCATGAAAGTTCCTCTAAAAGCAAATAGTTGAAATTTTAACTATATTTATGAATCCATGATGCAGAAAATTATTCTGTTACAAACTGGTTTAACTTCAAGTCAAATAATCAACTTTTCGCCCAAAAAAGATTAATTCTTAACGGATCATGTAACAATTGATATTCATCCGAACAATTGAATTTTTAACCAAAAAGGATCAATTTTCAATCAAGAAGATTAAATGTTTCATGAAAGTAGTTAAATTTTCAAAGAAAGTGATGAACCTTCAACCGAAAAAATAAATTTTTAACAAAGTATTTAAACTTTGTTTAAAAAAGATGACTTTTCAACAAAATAGTTTAATTCTCAAACAACAAAAAAATTGAATTTCAAACAGTTGCATTTTGAACCAATAAAGAGTAAATGTTTTCCAAAAGAGATGAATTTTCAACTAAAATAATGAATCTTCAACCAAAAAAATTAATTTAAAAAAGTTAAACTTTTAACCAAGTAGTTCAATTTCGAAAAAAAAATTTCTAAACGAAAAATATAATAATTGACATATTAACTAAACAATGGAACATTTTCCCAAAATATAGCTGGATTTTCTTATTGTAGAGAAATTTGTCGTTCTGGCTCAAAAAGTCAACAATTTGGTTGTAATTTCAATGGATTTGTGAAAATTGTTTGTGTTTAAAATAGAAAATTCTACTTTTTTATTAGGAATTAATTTCCTAATGAAAATATAACTATTACATTTTTGGGTGGAAATGGATCTTCTTAGTTTAAAAACTTAATTATTTAGTTCAAAAATTACGTAATTTGTCCAAAATTCCTCTTCTTGGTTTAAAATTCCACTGTTTTGTAGAAAGCCAATCTTTTTGGCTTTAAAATTCAACATTTGTTATGAAATTTTGTTTTTTGAATTACTGAAAAATCTTTTCTTATTCAAATTCTAACTCTAGTTGAAGATTCGTCTCTTTGATTTGAAAATTCATCTTCTTTCGTCAAAAATTATTCTTTTTTGATATATAAATATTTTTAACAAAAAAGAATGAATTCTCAAGAAAAAATTCAATATTTCATAAATCAACCGAGAACAGATTTTTATTTTAAATTAAAAATAGCTGTATAGAACAAAAAAAGACAGATTTTCGAAAGAGTTGAATTTTCAACCAGGAACAATTTTGCAAAGAATCAAGAAAAAAATTTTGTCCAAAATGTTAAATTTTTGAGCCAAAAAGACGAGCTTTTTACGAAACAGTTTAATTTTTAACCAAATAGTTGAGTTTTCAAAAAAGAAGATTACTTTCCTACCAAAAAAGAGGAATCCCTAACACAATAAAGAATTTCATACTTTAATTTTAACTGAAAACGATAAATTTTCAAGCAAAAATGGAATAGTTGAATTTTCGATTAAAACTATTAATTTTGAACAAAAAATTATTATTTGTCAACAAAAAGTAAAATAGTTCAATCATCAGTTGGAAAAATTAATTTCTATCCAAAATCTTCAGTTAAAAAATTTTTAATCTAGAAAGATGTATTTTTTGCCGAATAGTGGAATTTTCATCTGAAAAGATCGATTATCGATCAAATAGCTGAATTTTCGAATAAAAGAGATGAGTTTTCAACCAAAAATGGAATAGTTGAATTTTCAGTTGGAAAAATAATTTTCAAGAAAAAGAAAACAAATTTTTTTAACAAACTATTTAAATTTTTAACCAAACTGATGACTTTTCAACTGAAATGATGAACTTTCAACCGTAATAGTTACATTTCAGTTAAATTTTAAACCAAGGAGATAAAGTTCCATCTAAAATGAAGAATCTCTAATCAGAATAATAACTTTTTAACAAAATGATTGAATTTGTAACAAAGTAGTGAAATTATAACCTACAAAGACGTATTTTTAGCTGAATAGTTGAGTTTTCAACCGAAAAATACCCAAATAAAAATAATAATTATTTAATTGTGTGTAGGATCTACTTTGTATAAAAAATATCTGATGTGCGGCTTTTCATATATTGTGTAGAATATATTTAGCGTCGATAGCATATTTAGCATAGTAATTTTGTGTACAATCTTTTTAGGACATTTTTGGAACAAACTAAATCCCATTTAATTCTGTGTAGAATATATAGTTATAGAATACTTTAGATAATTAAAATTTTACTTCACACTCATATTGGAAAAGTACACTAAAGATTGCAATTAAAACGTATACTAAAATTATGCAAGGGAAAAAATTATGTAAGGGGAAAAAATTATGTCGCACGCGCTTTCTGGCTTTGGCTCTCACTACCAAGATTAATAACAAATTTTAAATTAATCATTAAATTACCTGATGTATTTTACTGTAAGCTATCAAAAGGTATGGCCCCGGAATATATATCAGCCGCGGTACATGGGTATAAGAAGGCTCCAGCTTTGGAAAATAGAACACCAATCGCAGTCGCGAGATCTCCAACCCACACGAAATATGAAGTGGGGAGTCGAGGCTGTGGAAGCAAAGAGTGGGAGAGTCCGAAGCGGACTGCGTAAGAAGAACACGACGCGCCAACCTGTTACCATGGCAGTACTAGTCGCGTCGTGTTCCTCTTATGAAGAGCTGGCGCAAGCGCAGTACCTCTACAACCCAAGTTTGGGGTCATTGGACGGCATTCGAGCGTCGACGGGCGACTCAACAGCTTCGATCGTAAAAGTGTTTTCGTGGCAGGCCAAGGGGTCTCCTGCAACCCAGTGGTGCTAACGGATCGGGACTTTTTCAACTGCGCAGGTGTCGCGCAATGGTGGAGTAAGGAAGAATACTAAGGTTCTCTTCATCACTTCTTCTTTACATGACGCCTGCGCTGTTGAAAAAGCCGCTATCTGCTTGCACCACTGCTGCAACCGGGTCTCGATTTGATTTCTTTGTGCTCAAGCGGACAGGTTGAAGTGAATAAATTCTCTTAAATAGATTTTTGTCATTGGGTCATTTTATATCTAGAGAATTGCTCTGGATACCTAGTCTATCGATCACAAAGTTAAGAACTGTTCGTTATTACTCAGGTAAACCGAGCCGATTTGTAACATTCAGGTGAAGTGTTTGAAGATTTGAAGGATGATGATTGCGTCACAGATTAGAGAGTCTACTCTCGAAGCCTAGTATATAGCAAATCAAAGCTAATGAATTTTAAATATATTCAGGAGAGCCGACGAGAGAAGTCCTTGTTAAGTCGTTTAGTAAATAATTGATAGCGCAGAAGATCTCATAAGAAATTATTATGTACATTCTTAGGGAATAATTTATAAAAATATAGATAGATTTTTGTAGAAAATAAAGTCACTTTCATTAGTTATTCCAAAGAAAAAGTGGATTCTTCATTTCTATTCCCGTGAATCCCGATAAATCCTACACAGAATGTAATAGTATGAAACAGGTTTCAGTTTACTAAAAAAATAGAATTTAAGAATCGTTTACTGCTCACCAATAGAGTGAAAGAAAAACACTGTGGTTCTTAGTAGAGTAGTAATGGTGATCCCCATTATCTCAAAATAGAGACAATTTCTTGAAGAGTTTTTTTAATATTATAACTGATGACGAAAGAAATAAACGCCACGTTTGCTAGTTTATATCCAAGTCGTTATCTAGTTTCTTCTCAAATAATCACGAAAACTTGAAAGGGACACGTCGTAAGACACATAACATTTTTACTGTTTGCATGAACTTTTTTCGTGTACGTGGAAGATTGCGTCATTTTGAAGCCTTCAGTTATTTGCTAACATTGTGTATATGGTAGAAACTTCTTATTAGAGACCTAAACTTATCTATAGAAATTTTCCGCTTTTGCACCGATAAGGGCATTTCAGTGAAAACAGCCAAATAGTAGAAGAATTTACATTTGTTTCTTGAATTAATCTAACGACCTAAATATGAAATGATTTGGTCTCCCGTATCGAAATATACTCTTCTCTATCATACAAATTGAAAATAATCACAAAAGAGACTCCGCTAAGGCTCTTTTTAATATTGACATTGCCACCGTATTATCCAATAACCCTCCCCTAGGACATTCAACGAACCAATTTTCGGCTTCCTTCAACCGGAAGAGCTAAAATAATCAAATATTAAAAATAGTTAACCCAGGCTACCCAAGACTCTTGGTCATATCATTATTGCCTGAGTAATATTCAGCTAACACAAAAAGCTATCCCCTAGTACATTCAGCGAACCTTGTCTCAGCTGCCTTCAACTAAAAGCGCGCACAAAATTCCAAAATAAAAATAATCACCAAAGGCACTGCTAAGGCTCTTGTTAATATCGGCATTGCCACCGCATTATTCAATACACCCGAGAATTACCCCCAGGACATTTAACCAACCCCGTTTCAGCTTTCTTGAACTGAATGAGCTGGAATAATTGAAGATCAAAAATAGTTAAGCCAGGCTACCCAAGACACTTTTTCATATCATAATTCTGTAAGTTATATCCAGCTAACACAAAAAGCTATCCCCTAGTAAATTCAACGAAGCCTCTCTCAGCTGCCTTGAACTAAAATCGCGGAAAAAATTCCAAATTGAAAATAATGACCAAAGACACTCTGCTGAGGCTCTTGTTAATATCGGCATTGGCACCGTATTATACAATAACCCCCAAGAATCACCCCTAGGACATTTAACGAACTAAGTCTCAGCTTCCTTCAACTGAAAGAGCTGGAATAATTGATGATCAAAAATAGTTAACCCAGGCTACCCAAGATTCTTGGCCATGTCATAATTCCCTAAGTGATATTCAGATGATACGAAAAGTTATCCCCTAGTATATTCAACGAAAGTAGATGAATAGGGAGAGTTCTGCATATTGATTCCTGTAATCGACATAGTACCGACCTTCTAGAAGATTCAGAGTTGATGACGTTATCGGTATTATTTTGTTAGAGGCAGCAAAGGAATGTTGTTTGTCACTTGTTTTTTAATTTCGAGCGACATTATTTCCGAGAAGGGCATCCGGTGTTTGAGCGGTTCTTTCTTTTTATATTATTAATTCACGTTTGATAGGAGAAATATGATTTTGTTTTTAAGATTCTTTCCAAAGCCGAAATGGCATATGAGATAAAAGTCGTCTTTGATTATCTGAGTAAGCTTAATTTTTATCAGCTAAGGCATCCATGGTATTGTGTAACATGATGTGTAACAAAGGTATGTTTGGCACTTGTTTTTAAATTTCGAGCGACATTTTTCTAAGAAGGGCATTGGGCAGTTGAGCGGCTCTTTCTTTGATATTATCAATTTGCGTTTGATTGAAGAAATATGATTTTGTTTCTATGTTCAGTCACAGCAGCACTTTATCCCGCAAAAAATTAAGCAAATGTAACAAGTTCTTACCCTCATTTTAGCCAGGTAGTGAAGTTTGATAATTTAGAGTTTTCTATTCGTTTAGAAGATGTAACCAAATTTGGAAAAATGAATGATTTACGAATTAATATTTACGGCGAGGAACAAGATGAGAAAACAAAAAAGAAAGAGATAGTTCCAATTTATTAAAGTTCTCAAGAATCAAATATACCTACAATTCATCTAATTATGATTCAAAATACAGAAATTGACTTTACTGAAGATGATGATAATGTTGATGATTATTATAATCTTGATATTGAAAATACTGACGATTTCAACTCTATTTATCATTTTGCGTGGATTCGTAACTTGTCTAGATTAGTAAAATCACAAATTACAAAGGATAACAATCGAACCTTGCTTCGTGATAGATGTTTATCTTATGTTAGATACGAAAGTTCATCAGAAAACAATAAAACTGATTGCATGAATTTGAATAAATTTAAAGTTATATTACCTAAGTTGGCATGATGATAAGAGAATCATTATTCCTAACACTACAGTCACTTTACCATATGGGGTTATATACAACAATAAATTGTTATATCTGAAAATATGTTTTTTCCAAGATTAAGGTGGCAAAAAATATGTAAAATCTCTAGAATTTCTTCCAAAGCACACAGCTGCTTTACTCTTAGCTCTCTCCTTCTTCTAATCAAGGTATCGAATTTCAATAAACATCTTCACCACACTTATGGTTCATTATCAAATTTTTTTTTTCTCTTCGAACCATGAGCTTTTTTCCCTTGTCTTTCACATTATAGTGCTCTAATATAAAAGGACCCAAGAGCATGGAAACTTCATTTTCATATCGCCGGTGCAAACGTGAAAAAGAAGCTCAGTCCTACAACTCGTCTGCAAGAATCCTCACTTTTTCTTCAAAAACATAATACTAAATACAAGTTGATTTTTGTTCAAGATTGGATTATCCCTTTAATTTGAATTAAAATTGGTTTATATTTTTCAAATATATTATTTTGATTTGTTTTTAATTTTAATTTATTTTTTAAACAATTTTGTTTAGTTTTCAAATTCACTCTTTTTAATTTTAATTTCAATTAAAATTTATATTAAATTTTTTTTTTTTCATTTGTTTCAGATCTTCACAAGAAAAAAAAGGCTGAATACTCGTATGTAAGCACTGATGTTAAGGCTCCTATTGACTGGCTTCTAGGAGACATTACGATGATGGATTTGAAAGCCATGCTTCTACTGTCAGTTGTCATTAAAGAACACAAAATAACGATTGATAAAATTGATACCGATGCGGTCGTTATTGTTCATTTCGAGACCTAGAAACTAAATTAATAACGTTGGAGGATGGATACTTCTTCCAAAAATTAAATTACACAAATGAATTGGAGGTGAGTTATTGAATCAAATACAGTTTTTTAAATTAAACTGATTTCTTTTGTCAGAAAAAAATAAAATAACTTTAGCTTTGAACATTTTTTAAAACTATTCAATTTTTTGAAAAAGAGTTTACAATTTTCAAAACAAAATTTAATTTTTTAAGAAGAGTTTACAATTTTTAAAACAAAATTTAACTTTTTGAAATAAAATGTTGTTATAATGGAATAATTAAGAGTTTTTTGTATTTTTTTCAGAGCAACCTAGATGATTATACCCATTTAATAGTGGACACCCGAGTGCCAACAGAATTGGTGTTCGACATGGAGGAGAACACGGCAAAAATGATGGAATTGAGAGCCGTCTGCATCATGATGATAGCAATGACAGATTTTTGTTTGCGTTTCCGTGATATTGAAACCGAACTGGTGACCAACGGCGTTGGTCATTGGTTCAAAAAAGTAACCTAAAGACCAACACCGACCTCAATGCCAACACCCACCCTCATCGCCGACCTCATCGCCAATTCATGATTGCGAAAATGATTTGCCTATTAGAATAAATTTCGGTGTTTTTAATCGTGTTGATGTTCTTACAGTCCAAATATGGTTTGACGTATAGTCGGAAGTACCGGATATTCATATATAAATCCCAAGATCGAAAACTTATTGGAATAGAAGGATCTTTTTCAATATGTTTTAAAAATTGAAATTTTTTTGAATCTGTTAGTCTAATGCTTGGCAATAACCATTCGATTTTATTAATTTCGATTTTATACTGCTCATTGGAAGATATTTGTAACACAGCATTTGCGTCACTTTTCGATCTTATTAGAATAAGTTCACGTTTAGAATTAACAATAATTCTTTGATAATTTTCCGCAAAACCAAATATATGCTGAGAGGTATGGAAAAATCAAAATAACCAAGAGTATTGGTTAATGAAGATTCATTTGTATACTGGACCGCAAAGGAAAAAAAAGTTTTTGTTAAATGCACAAATATGGATGAGCTGATATCTAATGCTTGCAAAAGTCTGGGAATTCCTTTGGATGGTGCTTATAAGGTCAATATATTTGATACGTTATAAAAATAATAAGAAATTAATAATATTACAATTAACTGAATTTCCATCGCCATCTGTATAGGTATAATATTGTATAGAAGTATAATATATATATAATATTGTATTGCAAAAATATTTTTATTTTAGATTGTTCTTGAAGAAAATGGAGCAGAATTCGAAGAATTTGAAGACTTAACTCTTGGAAAGAAGGTATTCTATACCAACATGTTTGATGATACTTCCAAAAGATTATGAGTGGGAAAACCCAGAATTAACCAGATTTTCCTACGAAATGACACCCAGAACTCTTAGAAGAGGTTAACTAATTTTATATACATTCACAGGAATTGAAATGTTTTGAATTTTGTTATGTTATGTTAAGCTAATATATGGAATTATTAATTACAGGACAGTCGGCAAGTGAGAGCCTTTGTTTGAGTCCGAGTATAAGCAATTTATCTTCAACCGCTAATGAATATTCATGCTCCGGATATTCACCAGAGATTGTTTCCTTTTCTACAGACAAACCCTTTCTTGCTCCTTTTAAGTGGACAAAAATGGTTCCCGCTGGATTTCAAAATAGCGCCACAAATAGGAGCATGAAATACCTGCAACTGGTAAGGAATTTGGGAGACCACTTGTTTTCTGTTAAATGTACGGGTTTTGGTGATGCCTTGAAGATAGCCAAAGAAACAGTTTCAAAATTTCCGGAGGCCATCAAACATACGACATGGAAGGGAAACGAAGATGGTTCGGTTTACTCAAATGGAGTAAATTCATTAAGACTTCGTATTTATGAGCGTCTGAAGTACTTAATCTTCATTTATTATTGCTTACATTTATATAATTTAATAAACTGTGAATCTTAACTAAATTTGTCACTTTTCAGGTATCTAAAACAGCAGGATAATAAAAAGCGTAGAAGAATAACGACCGATTTTGAAGGAGAAAATCCAAAACGCAGAGTCATTGTCACCAGGTACGCAAAGGATCAGGACGTCTATGGATGCGTCGCCTACGACCCTTCACTAGATGATACTGAGACAGCTAAAAGCCAAGCAGGCAAAATTAATTTATTACTGAATATATGCAAGGCAGAAGAAGAAACAGATGAGAAAACTGTGAAGCAGCTTCTTAATGATACCTATGCGAACCAAAGGATTTTCATCAACAGGAGGGAGGTCAAAGGGCTGGAACTGAAGCACGTATTGGAGAAGCACTGGCCTCATTTAACCAAAGAAGCACACTTTCTTGCCCACTCAGAAATTCTTCTGTGAAAGAAGGTACAAGAAGTCTGGCATACGTGCTTGGAAATGAAAGGGCCCTTAATCATTTCGTTTTTCAACGATTACTGCCGTTAGTACCGGAAGGCTAAAAATATTCCATTAGCGGTAAAAAATATGAATAAACAATTCGATGATGCTGACAAAGCTGCCAAGGTTTTCAAGAGCAAAATGCCAAGCATTTTATTGATATTTCAATTGTTTGCCTGCAAATTCCACGAAACGAATGTTGTTGACTGATCAGTTTGCGGCATGGTATTGAAGTATTATAACCGAAACCAACCTTTTTATTGGTAACAATACCCATTATTATAAAACCTCCTATCGCGAATTTCGTTTCGCTTCTTCAAGATGAGAAAAAAGAGAAACGACATGGAAACTCGCTGCCAAACAGTGTACCAGCGATATTTTGTGGACCTTCCAATTGTGGAAAGACAAATGCTTTAATGGCCCTATTAGTTCATCCTGAAGGATTTAAATTTGGAAATCTTTACGTTTATTCAAAATCTTTAAATCAACAAAAATATGAATTTTTAGAAAAAGTTCTTCAGTCAGTACTACAGCGTTGAGTACTATCCATTTCATGAGCATGCGAATGTTATAATGCCAAATAAAGCCCATTCAAATTCAATTATTGTATTTGATGATGTAGCTTGTGAAAAGCAAGATAATATAAAAGCTTTTTTTGCAATAGGTAGACATAAGGATGTTGACTGTTTCTACTTAAGTCAGACATATGCTCGAATTCCGAAGCATCTTACACGTGATAACGTTAATTTGTTGGTATTATTTAAACAGGATGAGATGAACCTAAAGCATATATATGATGATCATGTGAAGAGTGACAGGCCTTATCCACAATTTAAAGAGGTGTGTTTAGCTGGCTGTTATGATGATAAGTATGGATTTGTTGTCATCGACAAAGATACAAAGCTCAATCAAGGTAGACACAGAAAAGGTTTTGATTGGTTTGTTAGTTTAGGACAGTGATATATAAGTATGTAATCATCATACAGAGACGGTCGTAATTTAAACGCTATCGCAATAACATGTCTTCGTATAATGAGGATTTCCATCAAGAGAAAGACATTTTACGGCAAATTGCTAAAGCTAGTGAAGAAATTCGTCGAAAGCACAAATTACTGAAACTAGGTAAGGAAACAGTTGAACAGGCATTAAGCGATACTTTTAAGCCAATCGTTACACCGCTGGGAAAATTAGTTGATGGATTTGAGAATGTTAAGAAAGTAACTACACGCATGAACGAAGAAAAGAATAAAGCTCGAGAAGATTTTCAGCAAGATGATTTTCAAAATGAAGATGAAGAACAAAATGATAAAGATGATGAAACTTCATTCCTGCCAGCATATTGTTCTGAGGTTTCGGAAGATTTAGGAACATCAGCTTCTTTTTTATCAAATCAATATCAAAGAAAGAGCTGCTCAAACACCGGATGCCCTTCTCGGAAAAAATGTCGCTCGAAATTTGAAAACAAGTGACAAAAAACATTCCTCTGCTGCATCTAAAAAAATAATACCGATAACGTCATCAACTTTGAATCTTCTAACGATAAAAATAATAACCACAGTCACCTTGCCAAGACTAGTTGTATCACCATCGTCGCTGCAATATTTAATAACACCCAAGAACTACCCCTAGTACATTTAATAAATCCCGCCTCAGCCGCCTTCAAGTAAGATAGTCAAAAATTAAAAAATTAAAAATAGGCGTCCGACACATACATCCAGGCCTCTAGATCATATCCTGCAGTTCACAGTGATATTGGAGAACCACAAAGAGCAAACCCCTAGTACATTTAATGACTCGCGTGTCAGCTATTTTCAAAAAATAATGGGAAACAATTTAACACTGTTACCCCAGGTACTTTTCCAAGACTGTGTTCATATCTAGTTCATATCCTTATCCCCACAGTAATATTCAAACACAATAAAGTGGATAAAAAAATCAAAATTTAAAAAATCACACCAGACACCTTCACGAGACTCTAGCTGATATCACCACCTGAAAAGTGAAATGTACTGGGGATTTGTTTTTAGGGTTATTTATTAAGTTGTGGGGATCGTAATAGCGACTAATGTTGTGGAAAGGTGTCTAGTATTATATTCAATTTGAATTTTTTTAGGGGTTTGACTTGGAGGAAGATAGAATGTTTTTTTGGGGGGTTGTTGCGGGTCTTTAGCCTGAGGTGACTATTTTTCTTCAAAGTTTTTCTTGGCTATTTTAGTTCAAGGAGCTGAGATCAGGTTCGTTGCATGTAATAGAGGTTATTTTTCGGATTTGTTGTTGTTGAAATTTTTATCTTTTTTTTTAACTAAGGAAATATGTATGCTAACAATATTACGTTGGAAAAAATTGTACCAACTAGAAATCTCTAATTCTTAAAAAAAATAATAATTTGCAATTGCAAATTGACTTCAAAAAGTCAAATAAGAAATTCGTTTCCATTTTTTCCTCATATCTTCAATAGATGTTCTAGTTGTTGGTCAGAATAATTTTTGATTTATTGTTGCTACGAATAAAAAAAAATTGAAAAAATGAAGATCGTTTTTCGACTTTTTTGGCAGTTCCTAACTTAAAAACTTTTTCAATAGTAGTATAGCTATGTCAGTATGGCGGGACTTACCGACTGATGGTTATTATCCGAATCCGGTAACTCAGCATGGAACAGAACCTTGCTCGGTCGGTAAGTGAAGCGCTACTGTCATAGCTATACTACTTTTATTTTTTTTAAATGAATTTAGAGAGCAAAATTCACTGGAATTTCTTAGGTGGATTTCCAGATACATATCTAGATTTATTTTTACGTGGATTTTAATTCAAGCTTAAGATATTTTGCAATTATTTAAACAATTAATAATAATCATCGTCAAAAGTCTAGATTTTTCGAATTTCCTACATTATGTCACCTAATACAGTATTTTCTTATCTCAATACGTATACCGTATATTGTTTAAACTATAATAATTTGTTTACAAAATTAAATTTGAAAAATGATTCATTTTAACGAATACGACCTGAAATATAACTATCCATAGCAGACTGGAAAAGTGCTTGAAATTAATAATTATTTATTTTTAATTATATTATATATTTAATAAGATATAATTTAATTTAAAAGTTCAATCTTATATATTCATTTGATATATTTATTAATAATTATTGTATTGTAAAAAATATCTTAAGAAAAAATAAGAATGTTCAAATTCGATTATTGTGTCATTAATTGCAGAAAAGAATAACTTTTCACGATTTACAGAGTAATAATTGTTTAAAAAAATTTTAATTGTTTAACAAATTGCTGAATATCTTTAAAAAAAATTACTCTCAACAACTGTCAATCGTATCACTATTTCGAGAAAATAATAACTTTTCACGTTTTACAGAAAAAAAATTGTTTAAACAAAATAAAAATTGTTCACATAATTACGAAATATCCTCTAATAATATATTACTCTTAACATTCCTTGATTATGTTAATTGCAGAAAATAATAACTTTCCACGACTTTAGGGAGAAAAATTGTTTAAACGATTTGCAGCGGAAAAAAATTTAAAAAATAACAATTGTTTAAACAATTTGAAATTATTGAAAAAATACTAGGAAACTTGTCACTTATCGATTCAAAATAAGTCGTGTTAAAAAAATTCCAAAAAATACCGTCTTTAGCAAAAACATAAGGGTCTCAGAGAAGGTGAATATTTTCTAATTTAAACATTAATGCATATAATGAATTTCAAAATTAAAAATGATAAATTTTTATATTTGATGACACAAATACAATAAAATTGCGATGAAAAATTTGATGAAATGCTTATCGTTGATATTTTTAGATCGGGCTGTAAAAAAATTATTTTATTTAAATTGCTGTTGGGTTGTTTGAAAAAAAGTTTTCTGCAATACCGACTGTGGATAATAGAAATTTATGTGTGAATTATTCATTTTGTTCGAAGGTATATTTAATAAATTAAATATTTTTATAAAAAGTTTCCTGATTTTTGAAATAAACAAAATTGTTTCTTATTTTTTTTTCGCCACAGGTTTAATAGAAGTTTTCTGACTTACCTACCATCGACCAAGACTTTAGGATGTAATATTTACCATTTGTCCTCAATAATAAATATTTTTTGCTCAAATTTTAGAAAATGATAACGAGCATAAGAGACAAGGTCTGCGAATTTGTATCTTTAAAAAAAAGTTATGAGGTCGGTAAAACAGATTTGTTATAAATTTTCAAAAAAATCATGAATAATAATTATAAAATAATATATAATGATAAAAGTCTTCAAGACTTGGTTTTCATGTTTTTCACCATTTCTCAAAGTTTCAGCAAAAAGAAATGTATTATTGAAGGAAAACCCAGGAAGATTGCTCGTATGATAAGTCATTTACTTACCATACGATCAATATCAGTTTACCAGTTTATTTTCTCTGCAATAATAAATATTTTCTTCTGAAGCTTTAAAAAGTGTCTAGGAACATAAAAATGGACGTCAAGAATTTGCTTGAAAATTATTTTAAAAATTATAAAGTCGGTAAGACAGATTTTTTTTGCAATTTAAAAGAAAAAAATAATATTCTGCAGATTTCCGTTTTCTCATTTTTTGCGATTTCGTAAGGTTCCAAAAAAAAATATTTATTTCTGTTGATAAAAATGTGGGGAAACTAATATAGATCATATGATAACTAACGAGGTATGTTACTTACCATATGAGTTATATTAATTTCCCAATTTTCTTACCAACATAAATAATTTTTTTTCGCTGAAACTTTACGAAATACTGAAGTGGTAATGTACATGCAAAATAATGTCCAAGACTCTTATTTTGTCTCAAAATTTTTGAAGATTTTATAAAGTCGGTAAAACAGAATTTTTTTTTCTAATTTTTCAAAAAATGATATTTTGCGGAAGCTAGGTTTCATTTTTCTGTTATTTAATAAGGTTCCAGTGCAAAATATTTATTTTTATTGATGAAAATCTGGGGAAACTGATATGGCTCATAAGGTAAGTAACTAAGTATCCTACTTACCATATGAGCTATTTCAGTAACCTCGGGTTTTTCTTTACAGTTATTAATATTTCTAGCTGAAACTTAAAGAAATACTGAAATAATGAAGCACATGCAAAATAATATCCAAGACTCATTTTCTTCAAGAATTTAAAAAAAATTATGAAGTCGGTAAAACAGAAATAATTTTTTTTGCAATTAAAAAACATGATTTTATTTAGAAGCCTGTTTTCTTCTTTATTGTGATTTTATGAGGTTCCGCAAAATATTCATTTTTGTTGATAAAAATCTGGAAAAACTAATATGGCTCATATGGTTAGTAACTAAGTATGTTACTTACCATATGCGCTATTTCAGTAACTTCGGATTTTTCTTTACAAATATTAATATTTTCAGCTGTAAATTTGAGAAATATCAAAATAGAGAAGTACATGCAAAATAATATCTAAGACTCTTATTATGTTTGAGAATTGTTAATAAAATTATAATGTCGGTAAAACAGAAATCTTTTATTTTTCAAGAAATGATATTTTGCAGAAACTAGGTTTCATTTTTTTTGTTATTTCATGAGGTTCCAGCGAAAAATATTTAATTTTATTGATGAAAATCTAGGGAAACTGATATGGCTCATATGGTAAGTAACTAAGTGGGTTACTTACCATGAGAGACTTTCCCCAGTTTCCCCAGACTTTCGTTGAGAAAAATAAATACTTTTGGTTGAAACTTTAAGAAATGTTCAAGAGCATGAAAAAATATGCAGGACTCATAACTTCTTAAATTTAGAAAAATTTCGAAGTCGGTAAGATAGAAATTAACTTTTTTCTTCATTTGGGAAAAAACTAATAGTATCTAGACGACCGTTTTCACGATCATTCACTGGGCGAAAGATATTACTATCTTTTACTAGACCATTTCTCAATGTTTCAACGGAAAATACAGGATTTCTACCTTACCGACATATTTTGTTGGCGTATACGAATTCCACAAAAAATAAGAGTTTCTGTACAAATAAATTTTTACAAAAACAAGCAAATTTTTCTATAACAACATGCTTTCTTTAAATGTGAAACTTGGTGGAAAGGAATGTCGGTAAGGTAGGAATCGAAAAAATCAATACCTATAACTTTCTGCTTTATCGAGTCTGTTTGTAGCTTCGCAAAAGTAAAACTAGGGGATTTCACAAATGTTTCAAGCTTGAAATAAAATTTGCTGTTCAAAAATATTCGTTTATTTTTTTGTTACAAAATTAATGGTTTCAACTTAACATTTGATCATTTTATTTCTGGTGAAAAATTGTCTTTCCTGGTTAAAAATTCATGTATTCCGTTAAAAATACAAAATAATGGTGAAAATTTAACTATTTAGTTTCATTGATCGAAAATAATAGTTTAAATTTCGTTTTTTGTAGAAAATTAATGTTTTTAATTGCAAATTTAATTCTCCTATTTTTGGTTGAAAATTTATTTTTTTGGCAGAAAATGCAACCATTTAAGTGCAAATTGAATTTTATTATATGAAAATTTCACTAATTGTTCAAAATTAATTTATTTTCTTGAAAATTCGCCTTCTTGGTAAAAACTAATTTTTTGTAGAACTGAAAATTAAATTATTTCATTGTGGTGAAAATTTGTCTTTCTTGGCTGAAAATTCAACTATTTGGTGTGAAATTAATAAACTTTGTAAGAACTTCAAAAATTTGGTTGAAAAGTATTTTTTCGTTGTTAAAAATTCCTTTTTTTCTGGTTCAAAATTGATTTTTTTTTTTGTTGCAAAAAATTTGACTATTCCATTTTCAGTTGAAAAATTATCTTTTGCATTTAAAAATTCAACTATTATTCGAAAATTTTCCAATTTGGTTATATTAAAAACCGTTCGGCAATTTTATTTTTTTGGAATTTATCTAATTCGGGAATGTTAAAAATCAGGAATTTTATTATTCGTGGATTTTCCAATACAGTAATATTTTTAAATCTTCGGGAATTTCATTATTTGGAAATTTTATCATTCGTGGATTTTCCAATTTGGTAATATTATAAACTTTTCGGAAATTTGATTATTCTGGAATTTTCCAATTCAGTGATATTATAAAGGGTTCGGGAATTTTATTTTCCCGGAATTTTTTTATTCGGAAATTTTATTATTCGGGAATTTTATCATTCGAAAATTTTATCATTTCGGAATTTTATAATTCGGGGATTTTCCAATATAGTAATATTTTTAAATCTTCGGGAATTTTATTATATGGGAATTTTTCAATTCGGAAATTTTATTATTCAGGAATTTTATCATTCGTGGATTTTCCAATTTGGTAATATTATAAATTTTTCGGAAATTTGATTATTCGAGAATTTTCCAATTTAGTAATATTATAAACGGTTCGGGAATTTTATTATCCTGGAATTTTTCAATTTGGAAATTTTTAAAATTCCGGAATTTTATCATTCGGAATTTTATTTTTCGGAAATTTTACTATTCGGGAATTTTATTATTTGGGAATTTTTCAATTCGGTAATCTTATAATTCAGGAATTTTATCATTCGTGGATTTTCCAATTTGGTAATATTATAAACTTTTCGGAAATTTGATTATTTTGGAATTTTCTAATTTAGTAATATTATAAATGGTTCAGGAATTTTATTATCCTGGAATCTTTTGATTCGGGAATTTTCTAATTCCGGAATTTTATTATTCGGAATTTCATTATTCAGGAATTTTATTATTCGAAAATTTTATTATTTCGGAATGTTATAATTCAGGTATTTTCTAATTCGGTAATATTTTCAAATCTTCGGGAATTTTTAAATTCAGGAATCTTATAATTCAGGAATTTTATCATTCATAGATTTTCCAATTTGGTAATATTATAAACTTTTCAGGAATTCTATTATTCGGAAATTTTCTAATTTAGTAATATTATAAACGGTTAGGGAATTTTATTATCCTGGAATTTTCAAATTCGGGAATCTTGTAATTCAGAAACTTCATTATCCGGGAATTTCATTATTCGGTAATTTTATTATTCAGGAATGTTTTTATCCGGGAATTTTCCAATTCAGGAATGTTAAAATTCAGGAATTTTATAATTCGGGAATTTCCTAATGAGGTAATCTTTCAAAATGTTCAGGAATTTTATTAGTTGGGGAATTTTCAATTCGGGAATCTTATAATACAGTATGTTAATATTCGTGG
>CAKNXH010081331.1:20653-60905 GCA_932178445.1 Andricus quercusramuli
AGATAAATTTTCAATCCAAAAAGATAAATTTTCAATCCAAAAAGATAAATTTTTAATCCAAAAAGATAAATTTTTTATCCAAAACGATGCTTTTTAACAAAATGGTTGAATATTCGACAAATTAATCAAATTTTTATCCAAAGGAGATGAATTTTGAACCAAAAATGTAACAGTGAAGTTTTGAATTAAAACGAATCAACTTAGAACAAAAAACAATTACTTTTCAAACTAGAGATGAATTTTCAATAAATTCAATGACTAATAGATTTTTCTACTAGATTTAAATCTTTTTAGAAAAATACTAATAAAGAAAAAGTTGTTATCAAACAATCTTTTGACAGATTAACCCAAAAATTGAATTCGTCCCATTTCTCCCTTCAAAATAAGTGCCTAAAAACTTAGTTAAACAAATAAAAAATACGCACCTCCTTCTTTTTGTACCCAGAGCATCAGACTCATGCGGAATACTCAAAAAACCGTCATTACTATGTGAAAGGCCACCGGCATTAACGTTTGTCGAATCCATCATCGATTCAAACTAACCTTATTCTTCTAACTCAATCATTCAATAACTTCATTCCCTCGGGAAAAATTATTTTTTTAACACTACCCTTCAACTTTCAACACTTTAAACAATGTTTTTCTTCTTGAAGGCACTGTTTATTGCCTAAGTGTTTACATTTTCTCTAACCAGTTCCGTAATTTCTTTATCGTTCATTCACTTCATATTAGTTTCTTCCTCTTATCACCCTTGGAAAATTGCTTATCGTGCAATTTTTCTCCGCAGTAGCAATAACGAGGAAATGAAAAACGTAAATAGGACAAATTAATTAAATAAATTATCCTCCTCTCCTCTATAATTTGAGGTTATTTGTTCTTTTTAGTGCGTGAATACTGTGAAGTTAGTCTTTGTTATTTCACATGTGAAATGTGAACCTAATGCTGGGATCACACCCAGGGATCGGTACGTATTAAGGATTCCGTGTTGTGACGTCATATGGCAAGATGTCTGCACGCCGAGGGCCAAGCATACCAAAAATATGATAAAAAGTATTTTCAACCGAAATTTTTATTATTTTGTTCAAAATTAAATTATTTTCTTGAAAATTCAACAATTTTGTCGAAAAGTCATACTTCTTGGTTGGAAATTCAACTGTTTTGTTGAAAATTTGTCTTTTTGACTTGAAAATTCAACAAATTTATTGAAATTTATTTTTCTTGCCCAACGATTTTTCTAAATTAAAAATTCAACTATTTTGTCGAACATTCATCTTTTCGGTTTGAAATATCATCTCTTACTGTAGAAATTTCACCTTTTGTAGTAATAAATTAATTTTCTAGTTGAAAATTTAAATGTTCTGTAGAAAATTCATATTTTCAGTTCTAAAATTTAACAATTTAATAAAAAATTTAATTATATTGTTGAAAATTTGTTTTTCTTCGTCCGCTAGCCGAAAGTACCTCTTCCCGGCCGCATTTCTGTCCGGGAACAGTGGCTTTTGCGGCCTGCTAGAGTTAACGCGATCTAGATTGGCTGCGAGATTTTTGTGGTTCGCTGACGTAGCAACGCTCAGTATTGTGTTATTGTGTATTTGGCCTCTGAAAAATATTTATTTTGACAGGTGAATGGAAAAAATAGAACGTCGGTGTGTTCAGCCTCAAAACGAGGAAGAAGCATTACAAAAAAATATTAAAAAAAAAGATGTGTTTTTGATACCCGCCCCGACCAGTAAAACCTCGGTTCTGCCTCGGCTTTGCAAAAGTCGGGCGGGCGACCGAATCCAATGCCCACAAAAGAAAAGGCATCCGAGCTAGCAGCCGACAACGCATTTTATTAAATAATATTAATTATTAAACGTACTTTCGGCTGGGGATGAATAAAAATAGTATACGACACACGGGCAGATACATTGGATGCCCTGGCCTTGGGTCGTAATATACTATTTGTTGGATAAATCCAGCTGTTTATAAAAAAGCCCGAGAAAACGTAAAAAATTTTTAAGAAATCAATTATACGAAGTCGAATATTGCGTATTAGAGAAGATAATGTTTATCATTTTAATCATGAATTCCTTTTCATTTTAGCATTTGAACTGCTAAAAAGAAAAAGATTTTTTTTTTTAATTTGATTAATGCATTAGAAAATAAATACCTATTTTTTAGGTAAAAACTTTGATTTTTCCAAATAATAATTATTAAATAATAAAAACCATGCAGATTAAATATGATATCTTTTTTCTTCTGATAGAAAATCGATAGCTTTGAGGCAAATATATTTCTAAAATCAAGACTCATTTTTACCAATTGTCTTGACACTTTTGTTTTTAAAAAGATGTTATAATAATATAAAAATATTCGACGCAAATTTGAAATACATGGATGGAAATTGAAAATTTTAAATTGTACTTATTTTTAATTTCTAAGAAGTAAAATGTTCTTATACACGGTTTTAAGTTGTATTTAAAAAATCCAAAGAATTGTAAGAGATTTCGTTTCAAAAATTTTTAGAATTAACATTTTTAACCAAATATAAATTTTTTACTAAATGGTTGAATTTTATAACCGAAAGTACGAATTTTCCACAAAACAGTGGAATTTTCAACAGATCATTTGAATTTTTAACGAAATATTTACATTTTCAGGTAAAAAAAAATAATTTTTAACAAAAAAAGCAAACGAATTTTGAACTAAAATTATGAATCAACCAAAAAGCTGTACTTTTAAGAACGATAATTCAAATTTCAACCAAGGACCTTAATTTTCAAACTAAAAAGATGAATTTTCAGCAAAAAATGTAATAGATGATATTTCAACAAACAAAAAAAGATTGTTATTAGAAATTAAAAACAGCTGGATTCATCCAACAAAAAAAAATTTTTAACAAAATAATTAAATTTTCTATTAAATTGTTAAATTTAAGAACTGAAAATATAAATTTTCTACAGAAAATTTAAATTTTCAACTAGAAATTTAATTGATTACCAAAAAAGATTCGATTTTAACCAGAAGGTTGCAATTTTTAATACAAAAGGTGAAATTTCTACAGTAAGAGATGAAATTTCAAAACAAAAAGATAAATATTCGACAAAATAGCTGAATTTTTCATTGAGAAAAATCGGTAGGCAAGGAAAATGAATTTCAATAAATTTGTTGAATCTTTAAGTCCAAAATACGATTATTTAACAAAAAAGTTGAATTTCCAACCAAAGAAGTATGACTTTTTAACAAAATTGTTAAATTTTCAGGAAAATAATTAAATTTTGAATGAAATAATAACATTTTTTGTCGAAAATACTATTTATACTATTTTCGGTATCTGAAGTGAGTCAGAGGCCTGTAGATTAATAACTATTAATTAAGGAATTTTTAAAATTTCTTGATTATATCACTGATTTCTTAGGGTACCTTTTCACGGACCATGGATTCTGAATTAATCGTGGAATTAATATTTTACATAGGATTAATTTCTATTTACTTTGTTGGTTTATGGCAAACGTGATTGGTCGAGAACCTAGATGCGAACCCTATGTGAAATATTAATTCAATGAAAAATTCAAATTCGAGCTCCGTGAAAAGGTACCCTTAACATTTTTTATGTTCTTCGGGCTGTTTCATATTCCCATGAATGTATTTTGAACGACCTAAGTATCCTGGAATTGGAACGATTGGAATGAACCATGGAATAGCTGTGCGTCGATGTAGGGGGGAGGCATAGTTTGGGAGCCAAGTGTTCCGCATCCACTCAACAATTAGGCTATTTCACAATCACTACAGAAAACAATGACTTATCGTCTGCTATCTCAAATACTGGGTATGCAAAATGCGTTGCTGTCTTTTTCCAAATCATAATTGATTCCAAGAATTCCAAGAGTACGAGCGAAATTTCCAAGAGCCTCCACGAACTTTTTCAGTGAGTCTCCTTGCGATTTTCCTGTAGGCCACGCCTCCTGCGAACATTTAGTGGTGCGAACGTGTCAACAGGCAGAAGGCGTGGCTTAAAGGCAAATTGCAAGCAGACTCACCGAAAAAGTCCGTGGAGGCTCTTGGAAATAAAGCAAGAGACGCCTAGTGTGATATGCGCCTGATGAACAGTCCACGCGTTAATACCTTGAACTCTCTTGCGCTAAACCCCGGAGTTTTTTCTCCATGTGAGATGAAGGCCAATATATTTTCAACAGCTAATTCACAAACGCAAGAAACTGCGCGCTGTTCAAATTTCGCCAAACCATGTTTTTTGAAGATTGCGACCAAGATATGAATCTACAAGAAAAAAGTTGAATTATAAATGAAAGATATCAAAAAGATGTACAATTTGATCAGTCGAAATTCAAGATCGGTTAATTTTTTTGCTTAGAAAAAAAATCAAAATCGTAAAAATTTCGTCACTTTGTTATTTTGGCAATAATGCACGCAGGTTCTTCAAAATCTGTGAAAATATGTATTTTTGTGAGGTGAAAGCTTGTGAAAAATTGCAGCTTAAAGTAGTAAATACTTTGACAGGAAATCTGTTTGTTGTTCACAGATTGTATGTTTTTTCAGGTGCTGTACTTTCAATACAGGATTGTTATAATCAGCGCAAAAAGTTAGCCCAAATTTAAGAAAAAATCATCTGAATATGTTGCTTCGTTCACGAGATTTTTGCAGCTGACGCATTTTGAAGACGGTAATTCACTTTGAGCGCGAATACCTCGCACGTAGAAGCTGCTTCCCCCACTCCGCCGTCACGCAATGAGTTGCATGTTGTCCGCAAATTCACCGCGATGGCAAACATTCAATTTACAAATGAAAATTCAGACCATTTTTCTGAAATTAGTTAAAGTTAAAGAAATTAGTTAAAGAAAAAATATAAAACGCGATCGTATAGAGAATATTTTATGAAAAAAGGTTAATTTTGTCTTTTGTCCAAAAAGTAGGACATTTGATGGAGTTTCCGAAGTTTAAGAGGACGCAGGAGGATAAGCTAGAGAAAAGTAGGACATGTCCTCCTAAATGAGGACGTCTGGTCACCCTATTATCATAATAAGAATTTGATCATTTCTTGCGGTAAACGGCGTGAAAGTGAAATCTTGGTTAGACATAATCAAAGATATTCCCTAAGTGTGGAAAATCTATTTTTCTCCACATATCATATAGCTTCAAATCACTTTGTAAGATTCAATATAGTATTTACTAAACATTTTCTTATCATTTTTTTATCATAAAACAACACTACACTTCTTTACTTCACATTTGTTTACATTTTGGAGTTCTAGATAACCTCAAACTAATATCTTTTTGTTTATTTTTCAAATATAATGTACTTCGCCATCACTTTAAACCAGCAGACGATAAGTGAATCTTTTCTGAACAGGTAGTCATTGTGAGATAACCTAATAACCTTAACCTTATTTTGAGTTTTTGACATCAATTACATGGTAAATTACTGTAGAAAGCCACGTAAATGACCTAGGTTAAATTACGTTCCCATCTCTGCCCAGATGTCACTAGATTTAGCTCTATCCCTATAGTCCGCCAGAGGGCTAATTTTACTAGAATTTTTTGCAATAGCTTTGTTAGTACTCATTTGCTAAATTAAATAATTGTTTAAAACAATTCTAAAGTAAATTTCGTATATTTTTATAAGTTATTGGAAAGATTGTGACTTTCAATTTTTTAATTGGTCGCCATGCTGTCTATTTTTTTACAAACTAATGGGGGAGCAGAGATGAGGTGGGGAGTTTACCACTCATCACTTCACCAGATGGCGCGATCTATTCGCGGGTCCGAGTTTTGCGAAAATTCAAATTTTTTTTAATACCATTACGCCATTTCCCTTTCGGGGTAGGCGTGACACTACCCGATTCGGGTAGTGTTTCTAGGTGGATTATGTACTACTAGTACTACTAGTGTGGGCTCACCACACCCACGATGGGCCAACAGCACGCAGTATTCCTGAACGGTCACCCATCCAAGTTCTAACCGCGCCCAACACTGCTTTGAAAAGAAAAAATGAAAAATTTTAAGTACGGTCAGTTTTTCTTGCATGGTTCTCAATTTCACAAATATAACATTATTGTTTACTGAAAGAACGTTTCAAAGTACATGTTTTCGAAAGTTTTTTATCTTTCATAGTGGAAACTAAAAACAACCATATTTTTAAATAAAACAACCAACTGTTTTAGGGAAAAATCGTCTTCTTTTTTTTTTAATTCAACTGTTTTTGAATAAAATTTTATCAGTTGAAGTTTCTTTTCTTTGGTTCCAAATCAAACTATTTCGCTAAAAGTTTGTCGTTTATTTGTTTTTGTTTTATTTTTGGTTAAAAAATGATCTTTTTTATTTGAAAAATTACACTTTTAAATTTTATATTCTTTTTTGGAAATTCATTTCTTTGTGTTAATTTAAACTATTTTGATAGAAATCAGTGTATTTTTCTCGTTGAAAATTGATTAACTGAACATTTAACTTCTTTATTTCTGGTTTAAAATTTTCCTCTTTTACTTCAACAATGAACCATTTGGATAAAAATTCAGGCATTTTGTTGAAAATTCGTCTTTTTTGGTTGAAAAATTAATTATTGATTGAACACATAATATTTTTTACTTAAAAATCATTTTACGGTTGAAAATATAACTAATTTTTTAAAAATTCGTTCTTCTTTTCTTGAAAATTAATCTTTTTAGTCGGAAATTTCACTATGTGTTTGAAGATTTAATTTTTTATATAGAAAATCATCCTTGTTTTTTGCAAATCTATTTATTTCGGTCAAAACTTTATTTCTTTGGTTAAAAAGTTATTTCTTTGGTTGAAAATTGGACTACTTTGTTAAAAATTTAACTTCTTTGTTCAACACATTTTTTTTCAGGTTAAAAACTAATTTTTAAGTTGCCAACTTGACTTTTTGGTAGAAAATTAATCTTCTTCTTTGAAAATTTATCTTTTTGGTTGAAAATTCCTTATTTTTATTCGAAAATATAGGTATCATGTTCAAACCTTTTTCTTTGTTCAACATTATTTTTGCAACTGTCAAGTGAACTATTTTATTTTTGGTTACAAATTTTGTTAAATTGCAAATCCATTTCTGTCGACTAAAATTGCATTATTTTATTGAAAATTGTTTTTTGAATTTAAAAATGAGGTATTTTATTTAAAGTTCATCTTTCTTGTTTGAATTCAACTGTTTTTTATTCGACATTAAAATATTGAAACTCTTTTTTGCTTGAAATATCAAATATTCAATTTTTTGTTGAAAATTCATCTTGTTTGGTTCTAAGTTATACTACTTTGTTAAAAAAATTTTTTTGGTTGAAAAATCATTACTTTAGTTGAAAATTCATCTCTGTGGCTGAAAATTCAACTTTCGGTTGAAAATGTTTTCTTTTTTAGTTGAAAATTTAATTTTTTTTCGCAAATTAAACTATATTGGTAGAAATTCAACTTTTTTACCCTTTTTGGCTGAAATTTGATTTTTTTAGTTGAAAATTCAACAATTTTGTTTAAAATTCGTTTTCTTTTAATAGAAAATTGTCCTTTTTTAGTTATGACTTCAAATACTTAGTTGGAAATTTATGTATTTTGTTGAAAATTTGTCCTTCTAGTAGAAATTTGATCCTTCTTGTTTGGAAACTCATATTTTTTAGTTCTAAATTTTGACTATTGTAATGTTTGTAAACTTTAGAACTACGCAAGAAAAAGTGAACAGTAATTCAAATATTAAATTTTTCTCTTCAAAGTGAATGACTCACTTTTTTGCTTTATTTTACAAATAGGCTATACACTTTTATTAATAAATTGTCTAAAAAAGATATTTTTGATTTATTACATTAAAATTTTTGCAGAACTCGGACCCGAACAGATCGCTATTAGGTATTTCATGTTGTGGCGTCAGTTGACAAGATGTCTGCACACCGAGGGACAAGCAATTAGGTATTTTCATTTCAACCATCAGCTAACTTCACTTCGTTGAGTGCTGAGGGGGAAAACAATAGATCAAATGCATGGGACAAAACTTTATTTTGGTAATATCTATATAATGAATAATAATTATTACTATTTTATTGTGTCATTGAATAGTTCTTGAAAAATAAAAACTATTTTTCAAATTTATTTATATAGAAAAAATTAGTTTTTACGAAGATATTAACAAAATAGGGCAAAAATGGAGCTGATTATGAAGTGAAAATACCTAATAATACCAATTGCTTGGGACGAAACTTAATTTCATTTTATAACTTGGAAAAAAGTATTTTTCACTTTAACAATTTGATATAATTTTTGATTTTTGAAAATTATTTAATTGAATAATAAAATCGCTACAAATTTTTCTATCGATTCTATGATTTAATTGAATAGCCTTTGATAAATAAAAAATGTCTAAACACACTGACGATGAAAAACGTTTCTTGAAGTTGTTAAAAAAAATAAAGTGTTGGTATATTGCTTGACCCTCGGCGTGCAGACATCTTGGATTTCCCCCACTCAACCCAAAATAGCAAATCGCTAAAATTTTGAAATCGAAAATGGCTGCGCAGTGATATGACCGGACCATCGACGCAGCATCCACAGACCTTGGCAGTAATCTAGTGGTTTTTTCGGGAAAACGATTTTTGGGGAAATTGAACTTTCTGGTAGCGTTATAGCTACCGTACTCTCGCCCACACATTCATATCAGCGCGCGCTCTCATTGGTTTCATTTACTGCCGCGTGGCTACGAGTTTGTCGAGTTTGTCATCAAAGAAAAAGAAACCAGAGCGGAAAATGGCTGTAGTGACATTTCTTTTAGACAGTTCAGAGCCGTGTACTCGTGTCAGTCAAATATTTAATATGCAATATGGCAGTGGCAGTTCTCTGTGAATATGGCGTTCTTGTTTTGGAGTAATTACAATACGCAGGTAAGCTCCGACAAATCTCTATTTATTTCCCAATTTCCAGTTCACAAAACTCCGCTATCTACGGGAAACACTCTCTGTGGCTTTTTCGCTTCGCTGGACTTTCGATTTTATTGGGATTCGCGTGGTTCGCTCGCAAGTTTCACCATTTATTCCGAAAAATATGTCACGGCACGAGCTTAAATTGTGCGATCGGACTGATCTCGACGAGCTTCGTGGCTTGCGAATCGCGATCTCAATCACGAATTTTCTTTGCGTGCAAAATACGAACCGAGGCCAATAAAGCCTCCTAATCGTTTTAATTGTTTTTCACAATATCGCGATACGCGTGACACAACTGCCAGTCACATTGAATAGCGATTTTGACATTGGAAAGAGAGAGAAAAGACTGGTTTTTCATTCGGTTTTAAGGAAAGAATTTTACCGTTCGAGGTATTATATGCACGTGATTTGACATGTTCGGATTTTCGAGGTGGTTTCTTGATGACACGACAATTGGACGATTTTCGAGGTCCCGTTGTTGTCAATGTTGTCATATGCGGAGATAGATTGGGGATAAACAAGTGTTCATTGTGTACTCTCAATTAACTCAATTCTTTCACTCTTTAAGCCAATTCAATTCTCTTGTTTTAATTACTTCATTATTCTTATTTTTGTCGTTTCCCTTCCAAGTTTTCCTAGTGAGAACGCTTTTTAACTTATTTGAGGGTTATCAATAAAACAATTGTTTTTTATAAATAAAATCCTGATAATGATTATATGCTTACGTAATAACAATAACAATCAGTTTAAATGTGGCGCACATTGTTTATATTTAGAAGAGAGAATTGGAAAAGCAAATTTCGGTCCCTTTCGTATTTAAGTCACTTTTTCAATTTTTTCACATATTTCATGAAAGTGAATTTAAGCATTATAGGATTTAAAATTCTTAAGGAAACGACTGTTCAGTTTTGCAAATTTAACGTTAAGGATCATTTTCCAAATTCATGTGCTTGAACTTCTAAACGTTCAAATGAACGAAATTTTTTATTGATAGATTTTTAAAGCAGAAAGAGAGCGAAATTTGTGGTTTATTACATTTTTCGGTAACAATATTTCGAGATAAAATAGAATTGGGAAAAATTATGTTCGTTTGAACGTTCAGAACTTCAGGTACATCAAAATTCTGTCTTTTCTCCAATTAGAATTAAGCACGTTCAGAATTGGATAATTATTCTAGATTGAAGCTTCACTTTTTCCTGGCTGGAAACCTTCCTTGTCCTTCTCTATTTGTGTAAATAATTTATAATTTTTAATTTAGGAAGTTCAAAATTGAATAGTTTTAAATTCAAGTTTACAAAATTCCGTTTTTTGTCGAATTAGAATTATGCATCTTCAAAATTGGATAATTGTTCTAGATTTTTCCTTGATGAAAAACCTTCTTTCTACCTTTTCTCTATTTGTGTTAATAATTACTCATTTTAAATTAAATGACTTTAAAACTGGATAGTTTTGAATTCAAGTTTGTAAAATTCTATTTTTTGTCGAAATAGCACGTTCAAAATTGGATAATTATTCTAGATTGGATCTATTTTTGCTTGACTGGAAACGTTCCTTCTCCCTTTTCTTTATTTGTTTTTTTATATTTTTTTATTTATTATTTTAAATTAAAGGACTTTAAAACTGGATAGTTTTAAATTTAGGTTGACCTAATTCCAATTTTTCTCGAATTAGAATTAAGCCTCTTCATTGAATAATTCTAGATTATTCCTTGATAAAAAACCTTCCTTCTCCCAATATTCTATTTATGTAAATAATTTTTCCTTTTTAATTGAGAAACTTCAAAATTGAATAGTTTTAAATTCCATTTTTTGTCGAATTAGACTTAAGTATCTTCAAAATTGGATAATTATTCTAGATTGAATCTATTTTTGCTTGATTGGAAACGTTCCTTCTCCCTTTTCTTTATTTGTGTAAATAATTTCTTATTTTAAATTAAAGAACTTTAAAACTCGATAGTTTTAAATTTAGGTTGACCTAATTTCAATTTTTCTCGAATTAGAATTAAGCCTCTTCATTGAATAATTCTAGATTATTCCTTGATAAAAAACCTATCTTCTCCTAGTATTCTATTTATGTAAATAATTTTTCCTTTTTAATTGAGAAACTTCTAAATTGAATAGTTTTAAATTGAAGTTTGTAAAATTCCATTTCTTGTCGAATTAGAATTAAGCATCTTCAAAGTTGAATAATTATTCTAGATTGAATCTATTTTTGCTTGATTGGAAACGTTCCTTCTCTCTTTTCTCTATTTGTGTAAATAATTTATCCTTTTAATCGAGGAACTTTAAAACTGAATGATGTTTTATTAAATTAAATACATTAAATTTAAGTTTGCAACATTCCAGTTTTTACCGAATTAGAATGAAGTATCTTTTTAATTGGATAATTATTTTAGATTGAACCTTTATTTTTCCTTGATTGAAAACGTTTCTTCTTCCTTCTCCTTTACCTTCATTTGTGTACGTAATTTCTTATTTGAGATCAAGAAACTTCAAAACTGATTAGTTCCAAATTAAAGTTTGCAAAATTCCCCTTTTTGTCGAATTAAAATTAGGCATCTTCAAAATTGGATAATTATTCTAGATTGAAGCTTTCCTTTTCCCTGATTGGAAACCTTCTTTTCCCTTTTTTTGTCTATTTGTGTAAATAGTTTATTATTTTAAATTGAGGAACTCATAACTGAATATTTTTTAATTCGAGTTTGCAAAATTCCATTTTTCTGTCGAATTAGAATGCAGCATCTTTAAAATCGGATAATTCTAGGTTGAAACTTCACTTTTCTTGGATTAGAAACCTTTCTTCTCCTTTTCTCCAGTTGTTTAAATAATATTTCATTTTAAATTGAGGCACTTCAAAATTGACTAATCACAAATGGAAATTTTGTAACCAACAATTTGCAACTATGAGCATTTGGAATTAAATAA
This sequence comes from Andricus quercusramuli, assembly GCA_932178445.1. Lineage (NCBI taxonomy): Eukaryota > Metazoa > Arthropoda > Insecta > Hymenoptera > Cynipidae > Andricus > Andricus quercusramuli. The sequence goes on from CAKNXH010081331.1 coordinate 32,487, forward strand.
TTTTGAATCGACTCTTTGAAGGTTGTACACCTCTATGTTGGAATTGTGTTCAAAAACTTTGCATTAGATCAGGGTTTGCTACAGGTCAGGGAAAACCTGAAAGAGTCAAGGAATTTATGATAAACTGATGTTTATAAAATTCTGTCCGACTTTTGTCACTAAAAGTGTTTTAAGAACTTCAGAAACATTCTTTTGCGTTAAAATGATTGCTCTCCAAGTTTTAAGGTTTTTTTTTACACCTGAAATAAAAATGTATAACGGTCTCGGAAAGTCAGGGAATATTGAAATAGGGATTTTGTAGGAACCCTGATTAAAATAATTCAAAACTTTAATCCCGACCGCTTCTGATACTTGCAAAACTTGAGAATAATTTCAAACTGATAGCCACTTGTTTTGATACGGTCACTGTTTCCACTTTTTTAAACTTATTACTAACAGACTGGGTAAAGTTGATGGGAAATCAAAACCTAAACAAATCTAATTTCCTCTGAGAAAGTTCCTGGTCAACTTGACCGACAAACGGAGAATCTGCAATTGAAAAAACGTGTCTTTTAAATAAATGCTAACCTGACTTTAACCGAGAGAAGACTGGAAAAATATTTTCTTAATAAATGCAAACTCTTTTCACCTGTAACAACATTTTTATCGCATAATGTTGACAGGCTCGCATTAAAACACGAGACATTGCTTTTTACTTAGCTTTTTACTTCCTCTTTTTCTGCATTCTGAAATTTATACTTCTCCCTGTAGTTTCTACTATTCACTCTTTGTTTTTAGTATCAGAGGCATAAGGACATAAAGCATTACTTATTTGATTTACGTGGCAAGTTTTTTTGAGCAGTCATCTTCGATAAAAAAACGTGTGATTTTGGTTCAGTAGAGCGAGAATACATTCGACTAATGGCTATTTACATTGGAAATATGGAACACGAACATTTCCGTGCTAAATTTGTCTGGTTTTACATTCGAGCTGATCTTGTTGAGAATTTTTTAATTAATTTGTGTGGAAAACTTCTAACCTGATTGATTTTTTAATCCAGTTCTTAAATCTATTTTTGTTTATTAAAAGTAGTTTTACTTAGAATATTTCATGATAGTTTCAGATTCGGGTAAGACCAGTTGGATTCAATGTTTCCTAAAATTCCAGATGTTTCTGAGGAATAGAATTTATCCTTGTATGCAAATTTATTTCTGGAACATAGGGGAGGTATCAAAACATAAAGTGGTGTTTATATTTTCACTTTTAAATATTCTAATGATGAGAAATGACAGTATAGTGACAAATGTAATCGGTTCCTTTTGCGATAAACATTTTGCTCTGCTAGTTCGGACCATAAGGGATAAATTGACCAGCAGATTTTGGAAGCGGAAGTGGATGACATAATAATTTGATAATGCTTCTGTTATAATATAACGAAAGAGAGGTTTTTGTAGAACTAAAATGATCGAAAGTATATAATTAAATTTTTTGCATCTAACAAAAAATAATTATTTTTAGGAGGATTGAAAATTATCTAACTTGATAACTGTATGAAATGATAAATTTTCTTGTGAAAGATAAGCAGGCATTATTTTGCATGTAACCCTGGATTTTAATATCTTCGAGTGACTCAGAGTTATTTACAACAGTTTAAACGAATCTTAAGGATTTGATTTTGATTATTCAAACGGATTAATTTATTCAAGTTGAATGCCCCAAGATTGAGAAAAAAGAACGAATCTTTGGAAATTTTTTATTAAATAATTGGGTTAATTAATTCAGAAACGTTTTCAACAACTCGCTTAAATTGACATACATTCCGAAATAAGTTAGTAAGGCTAATTATTGAGGTAAAGTAAATAAGGCGTCTGCGACATAAATCTTAAAAATTGGCCTTCAAATCTAACACCTTGTATCAAATTATGATCGTATGATTATGATTTCATAATTATGTTTGAATTAGACTTAGATCGACAAGGCCTACTGTGTAAAAAAAATTAATAATTCAGCGGTATTGCGACAATAATAATGTCGCCTTGATTTGCGTAATGATAAAATCTTTCTTAATTTTTAAAAAAATATGCGAAACACTTATACTTCGTTCTCTATTGTTGTCAAATCAATTAGTCATTAAATCAGATATAACGATCACTTTACACGCTTTTACTTTCCCATTTTAACTCTATATACTTAAACGTTTTCTTTATCACAGAATTTATTCATTAGTACTAATGACAAACTCGAACGCACATAAGTGCATTCATTCGTGTATATAATTCACGTGATAGAAGGTAATAATTTATGTCAGCCAATATTGATCGCTTGTGCATTATATTTTTAACTTAAAAAAAACTTGTCCCTCGTTTGTAATTTTTGTAAGGATGATACAAATTGATTGAAATTGTTCCATTTTCTCTTCTAGGTTTGCTGCAATAAACGTAATTCAAAATCGATCGTTTTGCCTTTTACTTTTTGAATTTACTGGGGATAAGGCCAAAAACATTATTATGTTTGTGCAAGTCGTGAAATGCATTCAGAAAAAAAAGTGAAAAGCAAAGAGGCTAAAATTGTCAGGGCTTCATTTTATGAAAGTATTTTAACTTGCACGTGTCTTTTAGAATTTAAATAAGAGAATTGCGCATCAGTAAAAGAATTGTGCGTAAACACAATAAAAAGTATATATTCTTGTTATCATGAAAATGCTACGAAAATAGTGATTCTGTTGACTTTTTTATAGTCCGCTAAACTTTATTTGTACTTAAAGATTAAATGTTTTGATACGTATCTGTGTTTTTGCACAATGTTTGATCTTCCATATTTGAACGATTTTAAAATTTGTTTTTTTTTTTTGTCAGAGATAATGAAGTAACTAATTAATCGTAATTTTTAAGTTTACATTTCGTTACCTTCATGATAGAGAAATGTCCTTGATGGGCACTGATTCTGAGATTTAATACGAAGTAGCAATTGGAAATTTAAATTGATTTTTTTTCAGTAAGTTGGCAACACAAACGTGTCCCAATTTCGATTTTGGAATAGAATTTTCTGTTTCTGATTTACATTTTATATTTATAAATATAAGTTCGTAAATTAAAAAAACATTCACGAAATACGAAAATTATGAGAGTGATTATTGCACCTATTCCTTTTTAAGTAAATTTTATAGAGAAATTTGGATCTATCTAGAGAAGTTTTATAATTGATACTCACTTGGAATATTCTAAAACAATTTATCAATAGTAAATTCTTGTACACAAGATTTATAATTTACATTTTATGAAGGCTGAAGCATATTTTAAAGGAAAAACTTGAATTTCATTTATAAAAACTGATTTGAAAAGATAAGAAACCATTGGTAAACAATTTCCTTTTCAGTAGGAGGAACGTAACGATTTTTATTCTCTTGAAATTATGGTGTCCTTGTAATGGCATATCAGTAGATACGTGAACAATGTCTATGTGTACAAGGTCATAAAAACCTGAATCATATAATTAAACTTGAGAATATGTATAGTTACGATAAAAATTTCGGGAACACGCTTTCATAAATTTTAAAAATTGCTCTGCGTGACGTGGATTTGAGATAAATTTCTTGTATAATGACGACACTCGTCTCCTTTATATTTTTATTTATCTTCTCGCAATAATAATCCTAATTTCAATAATATAATAAAATAATATTGTTATCATGTTCTCATGTGAATCACAAGATATGCTTTGTTTTTTCGAGGTACTGAATTTTATCATCTGTTTTTTCTCGGAGAATGAATTTTCGTTACAATTAAATGTATAAAAGGCTTTCTGATATAAAGTTTTTGCCAAAAATGTAAAGAATATATTCAACTCTAGACCTGAAGTTGATGATAGGTCCTAAAGTAAATTCGACTCGACCTTTTGAAATATATTTTGCTGATAGATATCTAGATTGATAAAAAATCATTTCAAAACCCTTGAGTAACATTTCTAATTATAAGTTTGCTGAGTCACAGTTCTACGTAATGTATGTTATGGAATTTAAAAATACAGCCTTATTCCAAAAATATAATTCCAAATTGTTCGGAATATTTTGTTTGTCATTTTGGATCTAATGACGTGATTTCTCATTCAAATGTATGTAAAAATCAGTTATGAACTTGGTTAATAAATATTTCATTAGCTTACAAATTCTACAATCTCTTGCAATTTTTTTGATTGCTGCTTGAAACTAGTCTGCAAATAGTTGGAAGAAAATCTTAAATATATCCTATTTTACATCAAATATATACATATATTTTTTTTTTGTAGGTAGATGCCCTGCCAACCGCTGCTGGTCCCTCGACAAACTGAAGTATCTGAGATGAATCCAGAAATCGCTCGACTCAATAATGTACAATGAGCTACAGCAGGAACATGCCAGACTGGCAGCAGTACAGTGCCCTGCAATCTGGTGGAGGATCCGATGCAGCCAAGTCTGGGCAGAATGCGAGTTCCGGTCACCTGTACGTCCCAAACATCAGTCCACCGTCCCTGAACGGGCTCAACCTCAGTACAGATTGCCTCAGTAAGTCTCAAAACGATGTCATTAATTATAGTCAAAGAAATTACCAGCCGCCAAACAATACTCAGAGTGGGCCTGCAAATTTGCCCGAGAATCCCCTGACCTCGATGGTCCATATGTCGAGTTGCGCCGGCCAGTATGGAAATTCATCCACCATGAATTCCATGATGGAGGATGCGAGCAATTTGGACCTTAGAAATGGGTCGGTAGCCGCTCTGAACGAGGAAATGGCGCACAGAAATCAGATCTCACTAAACGGACCCGTTTCGCGTGTCATGGGGCCAAATATGAATGTAAATAATAATATGGGAACGACAGGACCACCGCGAATTCCACCCGCCAATTCCGTGCCTTCAAACAGACAAGGACCCTACATGCCCGCCTGCAAAGGTCCTTGTTGCGTTTCGGATCCCAATGTAAATTATCAAGCTTGGGAGAAGTTCAGTTCCTACCAGGCCACTAATCCTTATAGAGAAAATGTTCGCGCGTCTGGATACGCCGCGGACAGTAGACGATATAGAAACGAGGCGACCACCTACAGAAAGGATAGTTACCCCAACAAGGACTTGGTCCCACCTAATTCTTATCAAGTTGACCAAAGAAGGAATTACTCCGATTACAAGTACTGTAAGGATCCCCCTCCCGTTCCCAGAAACTATCAAACCTCGACTGTCCTGCCGAGTTATCCTCTCCCAAATTACGGTGTTCCTGGGGACTATCAAAAATATGCCTACACCATGAAGGATTATCCGAGACAGGGAGTTATGAACTCTCAAAATTCTCCGATTCTCAAATATCCAGAACACAATGTCAACATGCAGGAAAAGTATTCCCCGAAGCAGAGTCAGTACCAGAGTGGAGCGTTATTGCAGAAAGGGTTGGTTGTTCCCAGCATCAGTACAAACATCTCCACGGTGCAGAATCCTTATCTGAATCCGCAGTTTTCTCGAGAGTACCAGTGGGAGAATCCCGAGAAAGACCCGAGCAAGATTCAAAACCCAGTGCCGATGCACAGCACTTATCCGAAGTATCAGCTTTATCAGCAGAAGTACGCGGTGCAGAGGTTTTCAATGGAGAACCATCTCAGGGAACTTTCGAGGATTCCTGGCTACCAGACACATCCAAAGTATCAAGAATGCATCCACAGGTACCGAGAATTGTTGAGATTGCAGCAGACAGTTGATTATCAAAGTGCAATTCAAAATACCTTGACCTCGGCCAACAGTTCCGTACCGCCTATCAATCTGCAGTTTGATCAGAACGGTGTTTTAATCAACTCGAGCTACCTCCCGGGCAGTTTCCCCACACACAATCCAGCTAATCCTACGAATCCTGTCAATGTTGAGAAAGAGCCGCAAACTTCGGAGAAGCCCCACAATTTACAACGGTTACAAAGTCTTCTGCGATCTCATGAATCATCGATTCCAAATAACGACAGAGATGTTCAGTACTTGGGGCAGAAAACAATAGAGAATCCTCACTGTCACCTTCGGAGAGAGGATGAACGGTTCGAAGCTTTAAATCCCCGAGAAGAAGATAAGGAAAAGAGTTTTGCCCATAAGCCCACTTTGGACGTGCGGCAATTTTTAGCAAACTGGGACGAGGCTGAAGAAGAGGAAGGGGCAAATGCGAATTTACCAGATGTGGTTCTCAGCAATTCAACCCCGATTGTTGTCGTCGAATACGGAAACCTTGGATTGAATTCTCACGGGCCTGAAAATACAACTGAGCCGAAGGAGAACGAACCTTCCATGAAATCACAAGAGTATTACCCGAAAGATCACCCCAATACTCTTCTTCAAGATTGTGCGAATGATTTGAATCAAGGGGTTGTTTATGCAAACAAGCTGAATATAAAGTGCGTCGGTGAAGGAATCGACGGAGTTCCCACGATTCATATTGTCGAAAATCCGGAAGGTGAGTCCTGCGGATCTTTTTCTTACAACGAAAAACAAGAGGTGGAAGTTATTGGTGGAAGTTCGCTGCCTTCTCTGACAGAAACGAAAGAGTGTGAGACGAGCGAAAGTAAAGAAGCTTCCAGTGTTAACTACAAGAAACTGACTCAGAGGAATTCCGATCCCAAGTTGCCGATCAATCCTCAGGATGTGACAAACTTGCCTGTTGCGAAAACTAACTCAGAGGCTGGGGGTTCAAATTTGAAGAAGCAGAACAGCTACTCTGAGGAGAATCACAATCAGGACGATATCAGCTTGCCAGATTTGACAACTTCGGAATGCACTCCGATATCAACGACCCTGAATACTCCGACCCACTCAGATAGCGAAGAATGTGCCGAACAAGGCGTTGATCTCACAACGAGCACTAATCCCATCGAATTAATCCAAAATAGCCCAATGATTAGCTTCACTCAGTCTCCTGTCAAAATGGATCCTTACGAACATCTCAAGGGCGAAAATCTATCGGCAAAATCGTCACAAGATGGACTCGATTTTGATTTTCAAAGTACCTCTGTCATCAAATCGCCAATTTCCGATTCCAAGAAGGAGGAGAAAACTGATATGCGAATTAAACCTGCTGAAAATGAAATTTGGCCTTCTTGTAATCTCGAGGAAAAGAAAAAGAATCCAACTTCTGAAGCGCAAAGCATTTCAAAATTTTCTCAAGTTCATCCCATAAGTCGAATGATTCCAGAGAATTCGGCAAATAAAGATACCAACGAATTTTCATCAAACATGGACGTGTTTTCTTCCGAGGATCAGGACAAGTGGTGCTGGAATTCGATTCCCCTGATACCTGGGGAAGAAAACGAAGAGCCGAAAATACCAGCCCCGCCGATGGAGGAAAATTACTTGACGAAAATTATGAAAGATTCTGCGCCAATCACTAGCTTGAATGTCCTCGAATCCGATGAAGAAAAAACAAATAAAGTCGATGACATGTGGCTGGACGTTGGCTGCATGGACAAAGGCTTGGACTTGAGTTCTGATGCTAAAAAAACCTGCAATAATGAAAAATTTTACAACGAAATAGAGCAGAAGATCCAAAAGAAAAAAGACTTTGCGGAAGTTTCAGCTTCGGTCTCCAAGATTTTGAAAAATATCAAGGAGAGGCAAGATTCCATTCAGAACTCGATGCAAGATTCTCAAAATTCCAGACGAAATTCCAAAGGAATCAGCATAATTTCCGAGGAGATATTTAACACCACTTGGCAACAAAACAGGCAGAATAAAATTTATCCTCCGAGAAAAATGTCCGACAGTTTTGAGAGAGAAGAACTTGCGACATTCGCTGAAAATTTCAAAAATTCGAGATCGAGATCAATGAACACACTGTGGAAACGTTCAAAATCGGCAGAGAATCTCAAGAACGATGATGAGGAAGAGAGACTCTTCAAGGAATTTAAAAATCTTAAAAGAAAGCGAAGTATCGATCAAGTTCAGGAGGAAAATAAATTGCCGAAATTATCTGCCGAGGAGGAGAAAAAACAGACCGACTTGCCTGCAAAGCCTGCTTCGCCTGTTCTGACCCCAGAGACACCTCAGAATCCACCAAAGATCAGTGACGTTAATCAAGAAAAGCCAGCGACAATTGAACCTGCCAAACCAAATTCTTCGGATTTGGAAATCAAATTCAGAAACTGCAGCGATTCTAATAAACCTTTCGAGGCCATCAAAATAGAGATCAATGTTTCAAGAAGTGATGGTCAACCTGTTACTCAGAGTACAACACAAAAGTGTGGTGATGCAGATCCTAAACCGAATCATGATGATCCTTCAACTTGTAGTTCTCTAACTTGTTCTGGGCAAAACCTGAAGACTGAGACAAACATCCAAACTAAAAAATCGGAGGATTCGGATAAAATTGTAGAAAAGAAAGTAAGAAATGAAGAGGAGAGAAAAGAAAGTGTAATTGAGTATTTTGGAAAGAGCCAACATTCAAAGATCTCTCAACATTCTCACGCAGCTTGTGACACCTGCAAATCTTTGAGTTTCCACAAAATTGATCAAGAATATACCTGCACCCACCTAGATAATCGAATAACAAATCCACATGAAAGTCCCGAGTGTCTTAAGAATTCTTCAGATGCAGGGAGTTCAACAATCGACTGCCTTTCCAACAGACTCAAGTCCATCACCAAGTCGAAACCCGTAGAAGACTTTAGCAGAAAATCAAAATTGCAAGAACTCAAGCACTTCCGAAAAATAAAATACAAGGATAAAGGATGTTTTCCTGGATATGAAAATAAAAATGTCATGCCTGATAAAGCCGAAGTTAAGGAAAATACAGAAATGTTTCCCAGCACTTCGGAATATTCTGGATCCAGATTGCAAACGAAAGATTTATTAAAAGAGGATGTGACTAATACGAGCGATGATGCAAAGCACTTTGTGATAAAGAATTCTCTAAATTGTGATTCCAGCAGCTTTGATGAAATGCCTTACAAAGCTCCAGAAACTAATCAATTGAAGTCGAATTTGCTTGAAGGCGAAGATTCCTCGAGTCCCAAGGGATTTTTGAATCCGATATTCAGCACTTTGGAAGAGTCGGAGAATTTGAATACAGTTCCTGTCTACACAACTAAAGACGGGAAAATTACTTATAGTCCCAATCCGAGATTTACACTGAGAACTTTACTAATGGAAGCGCAACAGAAGGACGGTCGTTCTCAGTATGAAAAATACACGGAAAAATACACAAATTATAGCTCGTCTACCTCTTATGATAAACGGCCCACAAAATCAGGTGAGAAACGCCCTTACAGTAACAAATACTACACGGATTTGAAGCCTCCTAAGAAGTCTTTGGCAAAACGTTTTGCTACTCAGGAATTGGAGAAAAGTTACCAGAGGTATCTTTCTCACAAGGAAAGTAAGCCAGCTGCTTTCAGCAATGAACCAATGGTCATTAAAACGATCAAGAACTACAGCGCTTTCAGTGAAAGCTTATCCGGAAACGAAGCCCAGGATGAAAGACAAGATTCGAGGAGTGACTTTGACGACAGTCGTTCACAGCATGAAAACGAAAATGAGAAAAGCTGCCTTGAAGATAAAATTGATGAAACTCCAGGAGATTTGAGCGAAGCTTCGAAAATTGTGGAGACAAGTACAGAAAATATTGAGAGATGTGAAAGAAATGAGTCTCAGGTTTTCACTGAAATACGAAGTCCAAGCCCAGGTGACACGGAAGATAATCAGGTTGTTCCTGTAGCTTCTAGTGATAAGGAACCGATAATTGAAACACATAATTTCGAAAAAAGTGATTCTACCAGTCCTGTTGTGGAAGATGCAACATCTCGGGATGCAGAAACTCTTGTCATGGACATAGACAATCCACAGGATACAACATCTCAGGAGGCAGACCCTCTTGAAATGGACATTGACAATCCACAAGATGCATCTCAGGAGGAAACCCCTCTTGACATGGATGTTGATAAGCCACAAGATACATCATCTCGGGAGGCAGACACTCTTGTAATCGACCTTGGCAAGTCACAAGATACAAAATCTCAGGAGGCAGACCCTCTTGTCATAGACCTTGACAAGCCACAAGATACAACATCGCGGGAGGAAGAAACTCTTGTCCTGGATCTTCACAAGCAACAAGATACAGCATCTCGGGAGGCAGAAACTTTTGTCATGGACGTTGACAAACCACAAGATACAATATCTCGGGAGGCAGAAAATTTTGTCACGGAAGTTGACAAGAAACAAGATTCCGATACAGATTTCAATCTTTCCAATCCTGATTCAAAATCAGGGGCAAATCTTCAGAAGGAAGATGATATTCAGGATTCTAATATAGATTCTGCAAATTCGAAATTGGAATATCTTAAAGATATTCTTAACTGCAAATCAGATGAAACACCAGAGAGGCGCAAATCCACCTCTGATGTTGCAGTTCAATCTGAATCACATTTACTTTCAGAGAGGCGAAAGAGCGAAAGTTTCGTTTCAAGCTCTACAGAAATTAATCCCGAATTTTCCGAGTGTTTGGAGGTGTCTAAAAACAAAGAAGTTTTGGTTTCGAGTCAGAAAGAATCTTTGGAAGATAAGGAAGCATCGGAAGTTGATCAACATTCTGATATTGGAAATTCTGAAGATGTGTTCAATTTTGAACATAAAATCAATTCTGAAGTTGCAGTCAATTCTGAAGCTGTGGTCAGTTCTGAAGTTGCAGAAAATTTTGAACATGAAATCAATTCTGAGGTTGCAGTACATTTTGAACGTGAAATCAATTCTGAAGTTGCAGAAGATTCTGAACGTGGAATAAATTCTGAAGTTGCAATAAATTCTGAAGTTGCAGACACTTTTGAACGTGAAATAAATTCTAAAGTTGCAGAAAATTCTGAACGTGAAGTAAATTCTGAAGTTGCAGACACTTTTGAGCGTGAAATAAATTCCGAAGTTGCAGATAATTTCGAACGTGAAATAAATTCTGAAGTTGCAGATAATTTCGAAAGCGAAATAAATTCTGAACGTGAAATAAATTCTGAAGTTGCAGACAATTTTGAACGTGAAATAAATTCTGAAATTGCAGGAAATTCCGAACGTGAAATAAATTCTGAAATTGCAGAAAATTCCGAACGTGAAGTAAATTCTGAAGTTGCAGACAATTTTGATCGTCAAATAAATTCTGAAGTTGCAGAAAATTCTGAAGCTACAGTCGGTCCTGAAGTTGATGTAAATTCTAAAGTTGCAGTAAATTCTGAAATTGAAGTAATTTCTGAAACTGCAGTCGTTTCAGAAGCTACAGTCGTCTCTGAAGCTACAGTCATTCCTGAAGTTGCAGTAAGTCCTCCAATGGAATTAAATCCTGAATTTGAACCGAATTCAGAAATTGCCGTAAATGCTGAAGTTGTTGAAACTGTTGAGAGAACAATAGAATCAGAAAGTTCAGAGAAAGTAGAACCAGTTTTAATTGATCCTGAGCCACAGTCAAGTTCAGAATGTTATTTCAACGAGAAGGAGAAGAAAATAGAAGAAGAAACCACGAGTGTCGTTGTTGAAGATGAAGTGGAGATTAATTTGCAATTAATTGAAAGAGAAGACGATGTTGAGATAGACGTCGCTGAGAAAATGTGTGTTGAAACGGAAGAAGTTACCCAGAATTCGGAAATCTGTGACAAAGTCGAAGAAACTAGGAGTGAGCCTGTAAAACTGTCTAGCCTTGAAGAATTAATATTAGCAGATAAACAAATGGAGGAACTGATTGCTGCGGAATCCCTTTTAGAATTGACGTCCGAGATTACTAATCTTCTTGCCAGACAGGGGGAAGAATTTTCAAATCTGAATACTGAGGAGACATATGTAGAAACAATAAATTCTGTTTCTGAAAACCTAGAGGAAGATGCTTCAGTACCTACCCAAGAAATTCGAAGAGAACCTGAAGAAAGCACACAAGTTGAACCTTCTGTCCACGAAATTCAATACAGTCATTATGATGTTGAACATGAGGATGAAATTATTTCGCAAAGAATCGAGAGTGTGGAAGATACATTTGTTGAAAAAGAAACTGATCATTTTGAAGAACCTAATCAAGAATCTAATGAAGAAAGTATTCTAGAACACAATTCAGAAAGTCAAGAATCAGAACTGAAAAACTATGAAAGAGAATATTTAGAAACGAGAGGTTTGTGTCCTTCTCCCGATCTCGAAACACCTAAAACCCCCGAGGATAAAAATGAAGAAAGTACGATCGAAACCATTATTCAAAATTCAAATTGTTGTGCAGAGAATAATAGTGAAATCGATCAGTCAATTCAGAAGGAAGCTTTGCCTGAAATAGCTGAAGGAGATAAGGATTCTGAATCAGTTTACGTCGATGACGAGTCCAGCTGTGAAGTTGATCCTCCAACTTTAGAACTTCAGAAAGAACTCAGCGATTCCGAAATGTTAAATTCTCCAAAAAGTTCGGACAGTAATCAGTTTGACCAAATGCCGGACATGACTTTGGAAGAAAACGTCAGAAGAGAGTCTCATCTGAAAAGTTCCACCGTTGATAAAACCGTTCCTAAACTAGTTATTCGAAAAATTGAGTCGAATAGAACCTCGCCAACGAATTCAAAGTCAGTTTCCGATGTGAGTGAAGAGCCTTCATTTTACAGAAAAATACCAAAGATGATAATTCGGAACGCTAAATCTCGACCAGCGACGCCCACGATAGAAGAAATTCCGGATGAGTTGCCTGAGGCGAATGAAGAGGCGAACGTCATCAAAGTTAAGATAAAACTCGATGATATAAATAAAAATGAGCCTTTCATGTTCGCCAATGAAGAGAGCAGGATTCCCAAAATGAAGATAAAGCTCGAAGATAAACTGCCGAAAGTTGTCATCGAGAATCTGGATTTACGTAATGTCCAGGATTTGCAGAAACCTGTTCCGAAAGTTAAGAAAAAGAAGCTCAAGAATTCGCATTCCATAGACGATGATTCAAAAATTAACGAACAAGTGACCGATTCCAAGAGATCGTGTTCAAAGACGGATTCAGACACAAGCCGATCTTTCTCTGAATCTGATGAGGCGAATTTGAATTCTGAACTGAAGGAAATTGTCAGTGATTCGTCAAGTCATGAGACTGAAGAATCTAGAAACAAGGTTCCTAAGTTGAAGATAAAAAAAGACTTGAAAATCGCCTCTTCGACCACTAGGAAAAGGCACAGCTCTGAGGTTCAGCAGATCGAAAACAAAAAGGTGAAAAGGTCGTCGAAAGAAGAAGTGAAAGATCGAAGGGTGGATCCGAATTTGGAGAACTCGATGTCTTCTTCTGATTGTCAAACTAGTTTGGAAAAAGTTCCCAAAGTTATCATCAAACGAACCTCGCCGACTGCTGAGTTCAAATGCGAAGTCAGCAAAGATAAGAAAAATGCTTTATTGCAAGACTCAAGTTTGCAGCCACAAGTAGTTCTCCAACGTTCCTGGATTCTCGACTGCATGGCGAAAGAGTTGAGACATGTCAATATTGCCTTGAAATTAGCAATTGCAAAAAATGGGAGCAAAGCCTCTGTCCGAGGTAAATCCGATTCGAGCAAAATTCAATGGGAGCAGTTTATTCGGAGTCTGAAAAAGCAGAAGGAATTAGCGAAGGCTGAAAGTGGTTCAGAAGTTTTCTCGAATAAAATCAAGCAAAGAAGAAAATCAGATTGTGGAATGCGTTATTTAGACACGGGTTCTCGATTCTATAAAAGCAAGGTCTGTAAATCAGCGAGAGATTCTACGAATGCGGAAGCGAATTACCTAGAGAATCGATCTTTGTACTTCAAGGATATGTTCTCTGAGAAAATTCAATCTAATTCAGATGCCTTCAACTCATGGAAGCAATTCGATGAAAATATGAATTCAGAGAGTAAGGATGTGTTCCAGGATCCTGAGAAATTAAGTTTTCCCAATAATTTTAACGATCAGGGTGGAGAATCCGAAGTGAAGTTGGGTGAAGAGGTCGAGAGTAAGTGTATTTTGTTAGGTGAGGAAGTCGTCGATAGTAAAGAAACTTTAGCTCCAGATATTTCTAGCTTTGAGGGTTTTGAGGAGAACGAGGCAAATGTGATAAAAATGGAAGAAGAGAGTCAAGTTGAAGAAGTGAGGCCAGAGTTTTCGACTTCGGTGATAGCGAATGGAGAACACGAATATCTCTATTCCGAGGATGCGATTCCAACCCAGTTTGAATTTGAACTCGAAATTGTAGACAGTAGTGTGGATACGTATGACGTACCGATGGCTGATATTAAAGAACCCCCTGAATCTAATGATGCTGTTGAATTTAAAAATTCCGAAGTGCCTGATGATCGGGTTGAGGAAAGTAGGGTCGAGGAATCAAATGACTCTGACCGGCTTCCGAGGCTTCTTCTACCAGATGAAGATTCTTCTTTGCTGAACGCGGTTCAAGATTCCTCTTGTGATATCAAGGACGAAATCCCTGTCCTGAATAACTTGCTGAACTCGACTGAGACAGCTCAGGATTCCAATCAGTTGGCTTCAAGTTCAGCCATGTTTTCGGATTCGATCTCACTCGTCCAGGAAGTCATGGCTGCAAAGGAGACGCTAAGAAAGTATCTGCCGAAATATGAAAAGGAAAGCACCTCCAAATCGAAATCTAGAACATCTGGTGAAAAGAAAGAGGGTGATTCTGAAAGAAGTTCTTCAACGAAGGAAAGTTCGGAACGTTCCAGCTCAAGAAGTCATACAAGGTATGAGAAGAAGCGGCCGAAAGAAAGCAGCAGGTCAAGGGAGAAACATAAGAGTAGAAGAACTGCGAGGATAGATGAAGAGCCTTGTAAATATGATGAGAAAACGATATCGTTAAGGGACCAGAAACGATCTAGTCTTCATTGTACTCAGTCGGAAGAGTCGAATAAAACCAAGGATAGCAGCAGCAGCAGTAGATCTAAAACTGAATCAAGCTCGAAACGCTCAGGAAGCAAGTCTGAGTCGAGAAGTGGGAAGAGCAGGGAGTCATCAAAAGATGGTGATAGAAGTAAAACAAAGTCTCATAAAGTTCCACCAAAGGTCTCAAAGTCTAAGGAACATAGTGGAGAAACTGCGACTGAGCCAAAAGCGAAGGAAGATATGCCGATTTTGGAACCGGAAGGTGGAGTGCGTTTGGATCCGAGTTCCGATCGAGATGCTACACTTTCACCACCTCTTATCACGAATCAAGAGGATGCTACCGCTTTTGAGCAAGTTCCGAAAATTGTTGATGGGACAATTACAAAAGAGGCGGAGAGAGTTCCCAGTAAGACGACGAAGGCTGTGCAGGTGGATCCTGGAGTGTCTCTCGCTGATGCTGTTCAAAAATGGGTCTTTCATGAAAAGGTAATTATTGTGGAATATTTTTTTAATGTTGATTTTAATGTTGTTTGAGGGAAATGAGAATTTACACATTTTTGTTTGTGTAGGCGACGATTAAGCACAGAAGGTACTGCGTGTTGTGTGAAAGGTGGTTCCCATCGGTGATAAGGCATCGAAGGCATTTATCCGGTTACCAACATCGGCACACCGAACTTACACAAAGGAGATCTATTCATACACTTTTCATGCTTTTCACGGGGAAACCTTGCCCAAGACTGTTGCCTGCTGATATTTTAAGGTCTGATTGCTCATTAGGGGAACCTACGCCTCTGCAAGTTGCTGTTCAAGTAAGCATTTTTTAAATTCCTTCATTCAGCAGACTTCACATTCTTTCCACTATTACGGGGTGTCTACCCTACCTGGAAAACCTGGAATTGTCAGGGAATTTGTATATACCTGGAAAAACCTGGAAATGTCAGGGAATTTTTTTTAAAGTCAGGGAAATTTTTAAGAGGTTGCCTACCTTTTTAAAAATTACAGTATTGAATTGAATGAAAATGATTCTTCATTTGTAAAAGTATAGCTCTCTATTACTATATTCATCTATTTGGTTGAAAATTTGATCTTTTTGGTTGAATTCCATTATTTTTTATTAAAAACTGTAATCTTTTCTGGTTAAAATATCAGCTGCCACATTTTTCGTTCCGAGTTCATATTTTCCGAAAGAAGATTTAATTACTTGGTTGAGACTTACCCTTTTGTTAAAAATTAATTTTTTGTTTTAAAGATTCATCATTTTAATTGAAAGTTCATCTCCTTGGTTGAAAAATGAGCTATTTTGTTGAAAATTCGTTTTTTCTTTGGCTGGAAATTAATTTTTTTACTGAAAATTTAACTATTCCTGTTGCAACTTGAACTATTTTGTTGAAAATTTGTTTGTTTTTTTCTTGTTCAAAATTATTTTTGTTATTTTGAAAATGTTACTATTCAATATTTAGTTGAAAATTTATCTTTCTTACTATTTTTATTATTTTATCATTCTATTATTATTTTATTATTTATTATTTTTTAGAAAATTTTCACTTTTTTAGTAGAAATTAATCTTATGGATTGAAAATTAATCTTGTTGTTTGTAATTTAATGTTAAACATTAATTTTTAAGTGAAAGTTTAAGTATTCAATTGTTGATTGACAATTTATCTTTTCAATTGAAAATTCATGTATTTTATTGAAAATTCGTCTTATTTAGTAAAAATTAATCTTCTTAGTTGAAAATTCTTATTTTTGGTTAAAAAATCGACTATTCCAGTTAAAGATTGATCATTTCCGTTGAAAATTCAAGTATTTTGTTGAAAAATCGTTTTTGTCGTAGAAAATTCATTTTCTTGGTTTAAAATTCAAATATTCCAGCTAGGTATTCATCATTTTAGTTGAAAATTGCTCTTTTTGCTTAAAAATAAAACTACTTGGTTGAGAGTTAAATTGAATTTGTTTTTAAAATAAATTTGTTGTGTGTGGAAAATTAATTTTTTTTAAATGAAAATTTAACTATTTCATTTTTGGTTGAAATTTGATCTTTTTTAGTTCAATATTCAGCTATTTGTTTGAAAATTGATCTTTTTTAGTTGAAAATTCAACTGTTTAATTGTGAACTGATGTATTTTTTTGAAAAATTGCCTTTTTGGTAGAAAATTAATCTTTTTGGTTGAAAATTCAGTTATTCCAGTTGAAGATTCATCACTTTGTTTGAAAATGTAACAATTTTGTTGAAAATTAGTTTTGTTTTTGTTGAAAATTAGTATTTTCATCTTTTTGGTTAAAAAAATCAACTATTTCAGTTAAACATTAATCATTTTAGTTGAAAATTCATTTATTTTGTTGAAAAATCGTCTTTGTGGTAGAAAATTCATTTTCTTGGTTTAAAATTCAAGTATTCCAGCTAAATATCCATAATTTTAGTTGAAAATTCATCGTTTTGCTTGAAAATAAAACTACTTTTTCATTTTTGTTGAAAGCTGATAGTTTTTTGTTCAAAATTCAGCTATTTGTTTGAAAATTGATATTTTTCAGTTAAAAATTAAATTTTTCCATTGAGAATTGATGTATTGTTTTGAAAAATCGAATTTTTGTAAAAAATTAATCTTTTTGGTTGAAAATTCAACTATTTGGTTAAAAACTCATCTATCTTTTTGAAAATCCAAATTTTTACTGGAAAAGTTAGGAATTTAAATGGTTCAAATTGAATTATATATAGTGCGTACATTAATTTTACCAAAATATGCTCTGCATTTTAAGTATAAGTATATAAAATAAAAATTTGTTTGAATTATTATTCAAATTCATGGACTTTAAGAGAAAAATTCAAGAAGTGATTAATTAGGTTTTTAGTATTATTTAATTATTTAATTATTCGTTCGTGTTAAAATATTTAAGAATATCTTGTAATATTAATTGAATTCCTAGAAACTGAAAAAAAACATTATTTATAATAGATACGCAAAACTGTATACATATCCGAGTCGATTGTTTTAAAATATACGAAATATTTGAATGGCTACATGCTTTGAAAAATTATACCTGGAAAAAACTTGGGATACCTGGAAAAAACCTGGAATTGTCAGGGAACTTTTTTCCAGGATTTGAGTAGACACCCTGTTACAGTTACTAGATAAAGTAACTTCATGTTACCTAAAAAGTTACTTCTTTATTTTATCATTTAAAAATAAAAAACCTAATTTAAAAAGAAAAAAAAGATGAATTTTCAACAGAAGGGTTGATTTTTCAAACCAGAAAGAACACTTTTGAACAAAAGAGTTGAATTTTAAAGACAAAAGGATGAATTTTTAACAAAAAAGTTACTTTTATTCCAAATATTTGGACTTTCTACCAAAATAGTTCAATTAAAAAAAAGTGCATGAATTTGTAACTACATAAATGGTTGAAATTTCATACCGAAAATATTAATTTCCAATAAAAAAGTTCATTTTCAATCATATAGTCGAATTTTCTAGCACTTTCAAACAAAAATAACAAATTTTAATCAAAATATTTAAAATTTTCACACACAAAAACGAATTTGAAACAAGATAATTAAATTTTCAATAAAACAGATGAATTTTCAACTAAAATTATGAATCTTCAACCAAAAAACTGAATTTTTAACAAAAAAGAGATGAATTTTCAAATCGAAAATACGAATTTTCAACA
Organism: Andricus quercusramuli; assembly: GCA_932178445.1. Lineage (NCBI taxonomy): Eukaryota > Metazoa > Arthropoda > Insecta > Hymenoptera > Cynipidae > Andricus > Andricus quercusramuli. The sequence continues at coordinate 50,956 of CAKNXH010081331.1, forward strand.
AAAATTTGTATTTGAATTCACAAAACAATGTAATAGTTTATATTTAAAAAAGAATTCTACCAAACGAGATGATTTTTAAAACCCAAAAGACGAATTTCCAATCAAGACTATAAATTTCTTACCAAAAAGAAGGCGTTTCAACACAATAAATTCATTTTCAAACAAATAATATAATTGTCAACTGAGAAGCAAATTTTAACCAAAAATGAAAATGGTAACTTTTCAGTCGAAACATTTATTTAAAAAAAAGCAAACAATTCTTAACTCAAATGATGAATTTCAAACCAAAAAGACGAATTTTCTGTAAAACAGCTGAATTTGCAACATGAACAAATTAATTTTCAACAAAAAAAGTTGCTTTTATTCCAAATATTTGGACTTTCTACCAAAATAGTTCAATTTAAAAAAGTGCATGAATTTCTAACTACATAAATGGTTGAAATTCCATACCGAAAATATTAATTCCCAATAAAAAAGTTCATTTTGAATTATATAGTCGAATTTTCTAGTACTTTCAAACCAAATTAACAAATTTTCATCAAAATATTTAAATTTTCTACAAAAAAAAAAAACGAATTTGAAAAAAGATAATTAAATTTTCAATAAGACAGAAGAATTTTCAACTAAAATTATGAATCTTCAACCAAAGACCTGATTTTTTAACAAATTAGTTCTAATTTCAACAGAGTAATTAAGTTTTCAGTCAGAAAAGACGACTTAAAAAAAAATAGCTGAATCCTCTACAGAAATTGTTTTACAAAAAGAGATGAATTTTCAAATCGAAAATACGAATTTTCAACAAAAATTTTTATTTGAATTCACAATACAATGTAATAGTTTATATTTCAAAACAAAATTTCTAGCAAACGAGATGATTTTTAAAACTCAAAAGATGAATTTTCAACCAAGACCTTAAATTTTTTACAAAAAAGACGGCTTTTCAACACAATACATTCATTTTCAAACAAATAATAGAATTGTCAACTAAGAAGCAAATTTTAAGCAAAAATAAAAAGGTTCACTTTCAGTTAAAAAATTTATTTAAAAAAAAAGCAAACAATTTTCAACTCAAATGATGAATTTCAAACCAGAAAGACGAATTTTCTGTAAAAATTTCAAATCAATATTTTTTTTACTAAAAAAGACGAATTTTCAACTAAAAAAAGTTACATTTTAAGTTAAAAAAAAATCTAAACACAAAAAGAAGAATTTTCAACCAAGTGATGAACCTTCAATCAAGTAAATTAATTTTTAACAAAGTAGTTCAAATTTTACCCAAGCAGATGAATTTTCAATTCAAAAATATCAGTTTTCAACAAAATAGTTTAACATTCAGCTAGAGAGAAGATTTTTTAAACTAAAATTATGAATCTTCAACTGAAATAATTCAATTTTCAGATTAAAAAATGAATTTTCAGCAAAAAAAAAACTAATTTTCAACCAAAGAAGATGAATTTTCAACAAATAATGTAATATTAGCCATTTAAACCAAAACAAGATTTTAATTTAAAGTAGAAAACCATTAAATGCAACCCCAAAAAGACGAATTTTATACAAAATAATTGAATCATCAGCCACAAAAAATTGATTTTCAGCACACAGTTGTATTTTTATTTAAAAAAAGATGAAATCTCTATCCCAACAGAGAATTTTCAGTCAAACAGTTGATTTTTATTCGAAAAAGGATCTCGTTTTAACAGCATTGTTGAATTTTCAACCAGATAATAACATTTTTAATCAAAAATATAATGTTCAGGATGAAGCAACTGCAAAAAAAAAAAAGAAATATAAATAAATTTCAACAAGAGTCAATTTCCCACTAAATAGTCGAATTTTCTACGATTTTCAAACCAAAAAGACAAATTTTCAATAAAAGTATTAAATTTCAAAAAACAAAAAATTAATTTTTTCCAAAATAGATGAATTTTTAAAGAAAAATATAATAGTTAATATTATTTCAACCAAAGAAGATTTTAATTTGAAATCAATCTCAATTGAATTTTAAAATATGCAACAAAATAGCTGAACCACAGTCATGTCTTATGAAAGAAAGAACCTTATTTTTTTGTGGAAAAAAGTATAAAACTTACGAAAAGTAACTAGTGTAACAATAGTTTTTGGCATTTAATTTTTTCTTACTGTTGTTTATTAACAAATTTTGAAGAATAGTTGAATTTCAATCAATGGTGGCTTACATTTTTGAGGAAAACTTTTCCAACAACTGACTGTTTCCAATTTTCAAAATTGGTAAATAATCTTCAAATATAGTTATTTTATTAAAAAATACTTTCTTTAAAAAAATTGGAAACAAAGTTGTAATGTTTTCTCTGAAAAAAGGTATACTTGTATTATTAATATTCAACAATTTTTTTTAATTGACAAGAAATGATAGTAAGAAAATATTTAATTGCAAAAAACGTGTTTAAAATCAATTTTGTTGGTAGGTTTCAACAAATTTTCTTTAAAAATTATGTTTTTCATTTAAAATTACATCATCAGTAATATTGTTTTGATTCTTAAAATAATAAAAAAAAACGAATTGTTTTCAGAGATATGATTTTTGGCACAATTATGGAAAATGTGATCTGCATTTTTTAGTAAACCCCAAAAAGAAAATTCAACTATTTTTGGTTGAAAGTTATATTTTTGTTTTAGGTCGTTTTTTCCGTTTAAAAGATTCCTGTTAAAATTCAAATATTTGTTGGTCAAAAATATGTAGTTTCCTTTGTTGAAAATTTTTTAAGTCTTTTAACTAAGAATTTAACTATTTGATTTTTGGGTTTGAGAATTATCTTTTTCGGTTGAAACTTCAACTATTTGTTTGAAAATTCATGTATTTTATTATAAACAAAATTTTTTCTATAAAGTTAATCTTCTTGGTTAAAAATATTTTTTTTGTTGTTGAAAATTACACTATTTCTTTTTTAAATTCGTCATTTTGGGTTGATAATTAAACTTTTTTGGTAAAACTTCATATTTTTGTGTTGAAAATTCAACTAAAATCTTTCTTGGTTAAAAATTCGTCTTTTTGGTCGAATTTAACTGTTTTTGCTTCAAAATAAAAATAGTTTTTGGGTCAAACTTAGTTTATTTTGTAAAAATTAATTATTTTAATGTATGTATTTGATTAAAAATTGGTTTTTTAAAATAAAGTTAATCTTCATGGTTAAAATTTAAATTATTAAGTTGAAAACTGAACTAGTTTATTGAAAATTTTGCTTTTTGAGTTAAAAATTAATTTTTATGGTTGAATTCAACTGTTTTTGATTTAGAACAAAACTATTTTTCGGTAAAACTTAGTTTCCTTTGTTGAAAATTAATTCTTTTATCGGTAAACTTAAATATTCCATTTTTTGTTCAAAAATTATCTTTTTTAGTTTTTAGTTGAAAATTCAACTATTTGTTTGAAAGTTTGTGTATTTTGTTACAAATTTGTTTTGTTTTTTCATATAAAATTAATCTTTTCGGTTGAAAATTGATTCTTTCATCTGAAAATTTAAATATTCGATTTTTTTAAACTTATAATTTATATTTTTTAGTTGAAAATTAACTGTTTTATTATAAATTCGTTCTTTTGGTTGAAAATTAAAATATTTTGTTAATAATTAACCTTTTTCATTTGAAATTCATATTCGAGTGTTGAAAATTCAACTAAAATTTTTCTTGGTTAAAAATTCGTCTTTTTGGTCGAATTTAACTGTTTTTGCTTCAAAATAAAAATATTTTTTTGGTCAAACTTAGTTTCTTTTGTGAAAATTAATTCTTCAACTGAAAATTTAACTATTCCATTTTTTGGTCAAACAATGGTCTTTTTGGTTGAAAATTCAACTATTGGTTTGAAAATTTATGTATTTGATTAAAAATTCTTTTTCTATATAAAGTTAGTCTTCATGGTTAAAATTTATATTTTTAATTTGAAAACTGAACTGGTTTATTGAAAATTTTTCTTTTTGAGTTAAAAATTTATTTTTATGGTCGAATTCAACTGTTTTTGATTTAAAACAAAACTATTTATGGGTAAAACTTAGTAGTTTGTTTTGTTGAAAATCAATTCTTTTATCTGTAAACTTGAATATTCCATTTTTTGTTAAAAAATTATCTTTTTTAGTTTTTAGTTGAAAATTCAACCATTTGTTTAAAAGTTCGTGTATTTTGTTATAAATTTGTTTTTTTTCATATAAAATTAATCTTTTTGATTGAAAATGTATATTTTTAAGTTGTAAATTTCAACTGTTTCATTATGAATTCGTTCTTTTGGTTGAAAATTGATTCTTTTATCTGAAAACTTTAATATTCCATTTTTTTTAACTCATCTTTTTTAGTTGAAAATTCAACTGATTGTTTGAAAATCCGTATATTTTATTCAAAATTTGTTTTCTTTTTTGTAATAAATTAATATTTTTGGTTGAAAATTTATATTTTTAGTTGAAAATTAACTGTTTTATTATAAATTCGTTTTTTTTTTGTTGAAAATTAATATATTTTGGTAAATAATTAACCTTTTTGGTTTAAAATTCATATTCGAGTGTTGGAAATTCAACTGAAACCTTTCTTGGTTGAAAATTCAACTATCTTGTTTTTGGTTTTAAATTAACATATTTTTCAGTTGAAATATCAACTATTATATTTTAGCTTTTACGTTGAGAATTCATATTTCGTTAAAAATTCCACTATTTTATTGGCAATTTAATTATTTTGTTGAAAATCTAACTATTTTGTTGAACATTTGGCGTTTGGCTTAAAATTTCAACTCTTTTGCTTAAAAGCTCAACTATATGGCTTTAAATTTAACTGCGTGGTTCAAAATTATTTTTTTGGTAGAAAATTCAACTAGCGGTTTGAAAATTCATCTTTCTTTGTTGAAAATTAACTTTTTTGTTGAAAATTGATCTTTTTGGGATTAAAAGTCAACTGTTTTCTAAAAAAAATTCGACTTTTGAGCTTGAAAATTTAACTCTTGTTGAAAATTAAATTTTTTTTTAAATGCCATATATTTGGACTTGAAATCGTAGAAATTAAAAGCGTTTCATATTGAATTCAATCTGGTATCTGCTTTAATTTCATTTAACAGAATTTGTTCCCCTAGTTTCTTAAAAAACCACCCTATTTCCCCTGTTTTGAGAGCACTTTGGACTGTGAAGTCTGATGAAGTTTTGTTTTGTGTGTGAAAATCTTGAGCAAAGATAAAATTTCTTTTCAATATTTTACAGAACGTTGCACTAGGCTACGAGAAAGCTCACGAGATATCAAAAACGAAAATTGAAGAGAATAAACCATGAAAGGCAAATAGATGCTGCAACCTCATCATTTCTTTTCAAGCGAGGTATGATTGCAATATTTTTTTTTTTTTGCATGTCAACTGTACTGGATGCAACTGACTACTAGACGATTTCGTTACCGTGTAAGATTAAGTATAAGTCACATACTAGGTTTTTAGCCAAAGACATCAAAAGAAGGTACATACTAGATAATTTATTCTGTGTTTAAGAAGACAGAAACTTCTTTAATTTGTACAAAAAAGACGATGTTAAGAGTGATTTAATGCCTCACCAAGAATCCTTATTTACACCATAAGAAGAAACTTATGTATATATAGTAAATATTCATATATAAATAATATATAAATATATTTATTATATTCCAATTTCCGAGGAGTGATAGATTCACGTTACGCTTTCACATTGTGTATACGAAAGAACAGGACCGGCCGAGATTTTCTGGAATTCCATCCCCTGGGATTTTAAAATTCTCCTACTGTTCCCATCTCCCACCCCCTTTGCCCACCCCTCACCCCAATCACAAAAAAAGTCCAAAAGATTTGTTTCCGCCGGTCCTGTGAAAGAATATATTACGCTCGAAAAAAAAATAGTCTAGGCAAAAAGAAAATTGTACAACATATCTGTTCCGCGGAAAAAAAAAGACAAGAATGGTAGAGAAAGTGAAAATAATTCACCAGTGCATTCCAACGGGATATAGTATTTAAAATTGATCGAATTTGATATTTGATATTCGTTGTTTGTTTTTCTGAATTGAAAATAATTGGTGTGGTTTTGCATTGATGAAAAAGTCGCACATGCCTTTGGCTGTAAAAAAAAGGGTACAATCTTGTCCATCACTAACAAACCATACTAACTATAACGACTAAGTTTATTAAATAAATAAATAAATAATCAAGAAAATTGTTCCTATGGTTCTTGTGATATTTGCGTGTGCGAACTTTGCCCACTTTTCACTTTCTCTCGATGTTCACTCTTGACAAATGGACCAATGAAAGTGAACATAATATGTAATTGCTTCCGACTGTCCGAGCACAGGTTGAGATTAAAACGTATCTTAACGTGCTAGTTCCTTCTTTTAGTCAAAATATTTCGTGGATAATGTGCAACAATCATACAGGGTTTTTTTTTGTTCGTGTTGTATGACTACTAGTTCCATAATTAGAGACTAAGAAAGGAGAAAATCTAAACTAAAGGACAAAAGGCATTAAAGAATGTTAAGTTGCGTTTGACATAATTATGTTGTGTAGATACATTAGTCACTGGAAATTAATCGGTTTTCGTCTCGTCTCTTCTATTTATTTTCAATGAATAGATCGTATTGCCAATCACGTGCAATAGATTTCTTTCCAAAGTCAGCTATATCTTGTTGTTTTATTTATTCGTTTTTGTATCATAAGATAGGTCAGTATAGTCCAAATGAATATACGATTTGTTCACCAGGTGAAGGCCAGGGTGACCCGTAGACTCGCACGAGTGCCTTAAAATACACCTAACAGTATTCGTCACAGTCAGACATCTCGGAATGGATTTCTTTTTTTCGTTAACATTACTCAACTCTCATTGTGCTCATTCTCGAAAGAAAAAAAGATAAAATAGGGCTGTTACATTGTCAGTACATATCAAATATTTATATTTTACAGTCAATTGAAATAATTTTATAGTATAAAAGCACCGAATCTTCAATTCCAAACATTTAATTTCATATTAGTTGTAATTAATTGTAATAATTTATTTATTATTTATTTTTTAGCGAGGGGGCTCATTTTTTTTAAAAAGGTCTTAAAATTTTGATTTCTTTACAAAAATATTCTAGTTTTGGAAAAAATTCACAAATAAAAAATATTTCTTGGTTTTAAACTTGCAAAAAGTAACAACTTAATTTTTATTATAAACGCATCGCGTTTGTAATTCCAAGTATTTGAATTTCTATTAGAAATGGCAGTAAATCTGATTCTTTTCGAAAGTCCGGTATTTTTCAAATTAATTATAGTGATTCATTTTTTTTCTCTTTTTTTTGGGGTGTTAAAGGGGGGGGGGGGGTCTCATTGTTTTATAAAAGGTATTTAAAAGTTGAAAATAAATAAAATTTTGGTTTCTTTACAAAGATATGCGCGCTTTTTAAAAAAAATCCAAAATAAAAAATATTTCTACAGAAAGTTCCTCCTTCATTTTTTAATATTCTGTACCAAAGCCTTTTTCAAAAACCGTACTTTTTTTATAGCCAGTATCTAAAAAAATATTATTTTCCTTTTTTTTATTCTGGTGGAAGGTTTTACATTGTTTCGAAATAAAAAAAGTTAAATAGTTGAAAATGAACACAATGGCGACTGTTTTTTTTTTCTAAAAATATATTTTTTTGAAATAAGATACGTAAAAAAGTCTAAAAAAATTGTTCCTCTAAAAAAGTTCCTGTTACATTTTTTGATATTTTGTACCGTTTTTAGAGTATTTTCAAAAATGTATATCTCTAAAAAATGTTTTGGCGCAAAATATTACAAAATGGAATAGGAATTTTTTGTAGAACTTTTCAAAAAATTTGTCTTTTGGCCTTTTTTCCGTACCTCGCTTATTTTTTGAAACAAATTTTGATTTTCAGAAAAGCGGTCGCCGTTTTGTTAACTTCAAATTTTTTCCGACTTTGAAACAATTGGAAATTCCCCATCAGATTCATAAAGAAAAATTCGATTACTTGTAGTTACATCTTTATTTTTAAAAAATGCTAGTTTTTGTTCAAAATTTGTTTAATGCAAAATATCCAAAAATGCAATAATAAAGTGGGATAATTTTTCTTTTTTCTGTATCTCGCGTATTAAAAAAAAAATTATTTTTAATAAATTTGTCACCATTTTCCTAATTTTCAACTTTTTAATATGTTTTTTTGTGGAATATTTTGAAAAATAGTAGCATTACAAAAAATCAGCCGTTTTTTGAAAAATGGAAAAAGAATTTCTTGCAGAACTTGTCGAAAGGAAAAATTTTGCCTTTAGAGTTTTTTGCGTACATTGTTTATTTTTTTCAAAAACAAATTTTTGATTTTCAGAAAGAGTCGCTGTTTTGTTAAATTAAATTTTTTCGGGTTTGAAATAATTATAAATCCCCTATCAGAATCAAAAATAATTCAATTTCGAAAAATCTGGATTTAGAAAAAAGTGCTCGTTTTTTTCCAAAATTTGTTTAATGCAAAATATCCAAAAATGCAATAATAAGATGGAATAATTTTGCTTTTTTCTGTATCTCGCGTATTAAAAAAAAAAAATAATTATTTTTAATAAATTTGTCACCATTTTCCTAATTTTCTTCTTAATATGTTTTTTTTTTGTGGATTTTGAAACAGTGTGAAACGTGCAATCAGAATGAAAAGGAAAATAAAATTATTTTGAAAAATAGTAGCATTACAAAAAGTCAGCCGTTTTTTGAAAAATGGAAAAAGAATTTCTTGCAGAACTTGTCGAAAGGAAAAAATTTTTCTTCAGAGTTTTTTGCGTACATTGTTCATTTTTTTTAAACAAAATTTTGATTTTCAGAAAGAGTCGCTGTTTTGTTAAATTAAATTTTTTCGGATTTGAAATAATTATAAATCCCCTATCAGAATCAAAAATAATTCAATTTCGAAAAATCTGGATTTAGAAAAAAGTGCTAGTTTTTTTCCAAAATTTATTAATACAAAATGTCGAAAAGTGCAACAAGAACTTTTTCCCCTCCGAAAGAAATAATTTCGATTTTTTTTTTACTGTATTGTATATTAAAACAAAATTATTTTGAGAAAATTAGTCACCTTTTTATTAATTTTCAACTTTTTAATACGTTTTTATGCGGATTTTGAAACCGTGTGGAACCTCCAATCAGAATGAAAAAGGAAAAGTTAATTATTTTGAAAAATAGTAGCTTCAAGAAACAAGAAACCGTTTTTGAAAAATGTTTTTTGGTGCAAAATATTGAAAAATGGAAGAGAAATTTCTTGTAGAATTTCTCGAAAGGGATAATTTTTTTTCTGGATTTTGCATCTCTTATATTTTTTGAAAAAATAGTAGTGCAATATTAGATTCGAAATTTTAGAAACTGAATCTGAAAATCCGGCGAGAGAAAATTTTGCAACTGGACTCTGTAACAGCCCTGAAAAAAAAAAGTTTTTAAAAAAAGAAATTGAATCCGAGATGCTTTTCTGTAAATATCATAATACACACGTAATATACGATATTATAAAAAATATAAAAATTGTGTGTATGTGTCAAATGCTTGCGTGCGAGCACACATAGCGCGTGTACCTTCGATAAAAATATATTATTATATGTATGTTACCATTTCGATGAATACAGCTTGCAATCGAAAACAGGAGAGTGGTACTCTGAAGTTATACATATTGTGATGTTGATTATAATGGACTAATATTTGTTAAATTTTCGTCCACTATTGGGACAAGCCGAACATAAATATATATACATATTATATTTTGGATCACATATCGGTGTGCTCTGAATACAGAAAAAAAATTGGGGCTACAAAGCGTTGCAGGTAATCTAAAGTACCAAGCGAGGCAAACTTTCCGCGGTAAACTTTCCGCGGGCGGTAACGTGCTGCCTCTATAGGAGTCCGCAAGAGATATGCGACTTACCAAGGAAAGTTCACCTCGCGGAAAGTTTACCTCGCGGAAAGTTTACCTCGCGGAAAGTT
>CAKNXH010081332.1:20653-60918 GCA_932178445.1 Andricus quercusramuli
AGATAAATTTTCAATCCAAAAAGATAAATTTTCAATCCAAAAAGATAAATTTTTAATCCAAAAAGATAAATTTTTTATCCAAAACGATGCTTTTTAACAAAATGGTTGAATATTCGACAAATTAATCAAATTTTTATCCAAAGGAGATGAATTTTGAACCAAAAATGTAACAGTGAAGTTTTGAATTAAAACGAATCAACTTAGAACAAAAAACAATTACTTTTCAAACTAGAGATGAATTTTCAATAAATTCAATGACTAATAGATTTTTCTACTAGATTTAAATCTTTTTAGAAAAATACTAATAAAGAAAAAGTCGTTATCAAACAATCTTTTGACAGATTAACCCAAAAATTGAATTCGTCCCATTTCTCCCTTCAAAATAAGTGCCTAAAAACTTAGTTAAACAAATAAAAAATACGCACCTCCTTCTTTTTGTACCCAGAGCATCAGACTCATGCGGAATACTCAAAAAACCGTCATTACTATGTGAAAGGCCACCGGCATTAACGTTTGTCGAATCCATCATCGATTCAAACTAACCTTATTCTTCTAACTCAATCATTCAATAACTTCATTCCCTCGGGAAAAATTATTTTTTTAACACTACCCTTCAACTTTCAACACTTTAAACAATGTTTTTCTTCTTGAAGGCACTGTTTATTGCCTAAGTGTTTACATTTTCTCTAAACAGTTCCGTAATTTCTTTATCGTTCATTCACTTCATATTAGTTTCTTCCTCTTATCACCCTTGGAAAATTGCTTATCGTGCAATTTTTCTCCGCAGTAGCAATAACGAGGAAATGAAAAACGTAAATAGGACAAATTAATTAAATAAATTATCCTCCTCTCCTCTATAATTTGAGGTTATTTGCTCTTTTTAGTGCGTGAATACTGTGAAGTTAGTCTTTGTTATTTCACATGTGAAATGTGAACCTAATGCTGGGATCACAGCCAGGGATCGGTACGTATTAGGGATTCCGTGTTGTGACGTCATATGGCAAGATGTCTGCACGCCGAGGGCCAAGCATACCAAAAATATGATAAAAAGTATTTTCAACCGAAATTTTTATTATTTTGTTCAAAATTAAATTATTTTCTTGAAAATTCAACAATTTTGTCGAAAAGTCATACTTCTTGGTTGGAAATTCAACTGTTTTGTTGAAAATTCGTCTTTTTGACTTAAAATTTCAACAAATTTATTGAAATTTATTTTTCTTGCCTAACGATTTTTCTAAATTAAAAATTCAACTATTTTGTCGAACATTTATCTTTTCGGTTTGAAATATCATCTCTTACTGTAGAAATTTCACCTTTTGTAGTAATAAATTAATTTTCTAGTTGAAAATTTAAATGTTCTGTAGAAAATTCATATTTTCAGTTCTAAAATTTAACAATTTAATAAAAAATTTAATTATATTGTTGAAAATTTGTTTTTCTTCGTCCGCTAGCCGAAAGTACCTCTTCCCGGCCGCATTTCTGTCCGGGAACAGTGGCTTTTGCGGCCTGCTAGAGTTAACGCGATCTAGATTGGCTGCGAGATTTTTGTGGTTCGCTGACGTAGCAACGCTCAGTATTGTGTTATTGTGTATTTGGCCTCTGAAAAATATTTATTTTGACAGGTGAATGGAAAAAATAGAACGTCGGTGTGTTCAGCCTCAAAACGAGGAAGAAGCATTACAAAAAAATATTTAAAAAAAAGATGTGTTTTTGATACCCGCCCCGACCAGTAAAAACTCGGTTCTGCCTCGGCTTTGCAAAAGTCGGGCGGGCGACCGAATCCAATGCCCACAAAAGAAAAGGCATCCGAGCTAGCAGCCGACAACGCATTTTATTAAATAATATTAATTATTAAACGTACTTTCAGCTGGGGATGAATAAAAATAGTATACGACACACGGGCAGATACATTGGATGCCCTGGCCTTGGGTCGTAATATACTATTTGTTGGATAAATCCAGCTGTTTATAAAAAAGCCCGAGAAAACGTAAAAAATTTTTAAGAAATCAATTATACGAAGTCGAATATTGCGTATTAGAGAAGATAATGTTTATCATTTTAATCATGAATTCCTTTTCATTTTAGCATTTGAACTGCTAAAAAGAAAAAGATTTTTTTTTTTAATTTGATTAATGCATTAGAAAATAAATACCTATTTTTTAGGTAAAAACTTTGATTTTTCCAAATAATAATTATTAAATAATAAAAACCATGCAGATTAAATATGATATCTTTTTTCTTCTGATAGAAAATCGATAGCTTTGAGGCAAATATATTTCTAAAATCAAGACTCATTTTTACCAATTGTCTTGACACTTTTGTTTTTAAAAAGATGTTATAATAATATAAAAATATTCGACGCAAATTTGAAATACATGGATGGAAATTGAAAATTTTAAATTGTACTTATTTTTAATTTCTAAGAAGTAAAATGTTCTTATACACGGTTTTAAGTTGTATTTAAAAAATCCAAAGAATTGTAAGAGATTTCGTTTCAAAAATTTTTAGAATTAACATTTTTAACCAAATATAAATTTTTTACTAAATGGTTGAATTTTATAACCGAAAGTACGAATTTTCCACAAAACAGTGGAATTTTCAACAGATCATTTGAATTTTTAACGAAATATTTACATTTTCAGGTAAAAAAAAATAATTTTTAACAAAAAAAGCAAACGAATTTTGAACTAAAATTATGAATCAACCAAAAAGCTGTACTTTTAAGAACGATAATTCAAATTTCAACCAAGGACCTTAATTTTCAAACTAAAAAGATGAATTTTCAGCAAAAAATGTAATAGATGATATTTCAACAAACAAAAAAAGATTGTTATTAGAAATTAAAAACAGCTGGATTCATCCAACAAAAAAGAATTTTTAACAAAATAATTAAATTTTCTATTAAATTGTTAAATTTAAGAACTGAAAATATAAATTTTCTACAGAACATTTAAATTTTCAACTAGAAATTTAATTGATTACCAAAAAAGATTCGATTTTAACCAGAAGGTTGCAATTTTTAATACAAAAGGTGAAATTTCTACAGTAAGAGATGAAATTTCAAAACAAAAAGATAAATATTCGACAAAATAGCTGAATTTTTCATTGAGAAAAATCGGTAGGCAAGGAAAATGAATTTCAATAAATTTGTTGAATCTTTAAGTCCAAAATACGATTATTTAACAAAAAAGTTGAATTTCCAACCAAAGAAGTATGACTTTTTAACAAAATTGTTAAATTTTCAGGAAAATAATTAAATTTTGAATGAAATAATAACATTTTTTGTCGAAAATACTATTTATACTATTTTCGGTATCTGAAGTGAGTCAGAGGCCTGTAGATTAATAACTATTAATTAAGGAATTTTTAAAATTTCTTGATTATATCACTGATTTCTTAGGGTACCTTTTCACGGACCATGGATTCTGAATTAATCGTGGAATTAATATTTTACATAGGATTAATTTCTATTTACTTTGTTGGTTTATGGCAAACGTGATTGGTCGAGAACCTAGATGCGAACCCTATGTGAAATATTAATTCAATGAAAAATTCAAATTCGAGCTCCGTGAAAAGGTACCCTTAACATTTTTTATGTTCTTCGGGCTGTTTCATATTCCCATGAATGTATTTTGAACGACCTAAGTATCCTGGAATTGGAACGATTGGAATGAACCATGGAATAGCTGTGCGTCGATGTAGGGGGGAGGCATAGTTTGGGAGCCAAGTGTTCCGCATCCACTCGTCAATTAGGCTATTTCACAATCACTACAGAAAACAATGACTTATCGTCTGCTATCTCAAATACTGGGTATGCAAAATGCGTTGCTGTCTTTTTCCAAATCATAATTGATTCCAAGAATTCCAAGAGTACGAGCGAAATTTCCAAGAGCCTCCACGAACTTTTTCAGTGAGTCTCCTTGCGATTTTCCTGTAGGCCACGCCTCCTGCGAACATTTAGTGGTGCGAACGTGTCAACAGGCAGAAGGCGTGGCTTAAAGGCAAATTGCAAGCAGACTCACCGAAAAAGTCCGTGGAGGCTCTTGGAAATAAAGCAAGAGACGCCTAGTGTGATATGCGCCTGATGAACAGTCCACGCGTTAATACCTTGAACTCTCTTGCGCTAAACCCCGGAGTTTTTTCTCCATGTGAGATGAAGGCCAATATATTTTCAACAGCTAATTCACAAACGCAAGAAACTGCGCGCTGTTCAAATTTCGCCAAACCATGTTTTTTGAAGATTGCGACCAAGATATGAATCTACAAGAAAAAAGTTGAATTATAAATGAAAGATATCAAAAAGATGTACAATTTGATCAGTCGAAATTCAAGATCGGTTAATTTTTTTGCTTAGAAAAAAAATCAAAATCGTAAAAATTTCGTCACTTTGTTATTTTGGCAATAATGCACGCAGGTTCTTCAAAATCTGTGAAAATATGTATTTTTGTGAGGTGAAAGCTTGTGAAAAATTGCAGCTTAAAGTAGTAAATACTTTGACAGGAAATCTGTTTGTTGTTCACAGATTGTATGTTTTTTCAGGTGCTGTACTTTCAATACAGGATTGTTATAATCAGCGCAAAAAGTTAGCCCAAATTTAAGAAAAAATCATCTGAATATGTTGCTTCGTTCACGAGATTTTTGCAGCTGACGCATTTTGAAGACGGTAATTCACTTTGAGCGCGAATACCTCGCACGTAGAAGCTGCTTCCCCCACTCCGCCGTCACGCAATGAGTTGCATGTTGTCCGCAAATTCACCGCGATGGCAAACATTCAATTTACAAATGAAAATTCAGACCATTTTTCTGAAATTAGTTAAAGTTAAAGAAATTAGTTAAAGAAAAAATATAAAACGCGATCGTATAGAGAATATTTTATGAAAAAAGGTTAATTTTGTCTTTTGTCCAAAAAGTAGGACATTTGATGGAGTTTCCGAAGTTTAAGAGGACGCAGGAGGATAAGCTAGAGAAAAGTAGGACATGTCCTCCTAAATGAGGACGTCTGGTCACCCTATTATCATAATAAGAATTTGATCATTTCTTGCGGTAAACGGCGTGAAAGTGAAATCTTGGTTAGACATAATCAAAGATATTCCCTAAGTGTGGAAAATCTATTTTTCTCCACATATCATATAGCTTCAAATCACACTGTAAGATTCAATATAGTATTTACTAAACATTTTCTTATCATTTTTTTATCATAAAACAACACTACACTTCTTTACTTCACATTTGTTTACATTTTGGAGTTCTAGATAACCTCAAACTAATATCTTTTTGTTTATTTTTCAAATATAATGTACTTCGCCATCACTTTAAACCAGCAGACGATAAGTGAATCTTTTCTGAACAGGTAGTCATTGTGAGATAACCTAATAACCTTAACCTTATTTTGAGTTTTTGACATCAATTACATGGTAAATTACTGTAGAAAGCCACGTAAATGACCTAGGTTAAATTACGTTCCCATCTCTGCCCAGATGTCACTAGATTTAGCTCTATCCCTATAGTCCGCCAGAGGGCTAATTTTACTAGAATTTTTTGCAATAGCTTTGTTAGTACTCATTTGCTAAATTAAATAATTGTTTAAAACAATTCTAAAGTAAATTTCGTATATTTTTATAAGTTATTGGAAAGATTGTGACTTTCAATTTTTTAATTGGTCGCCATGCTGTCTATTTTTTTACAAACTAATGGGGGAGCAGAGATGAGGTGGGGAGTTTACCACTCATCACTTCACCAGATGGCGCGATCTATTCGCGGGTCCGAGTTTTGCGAAAATTCAAATTTTTTTTAATACCATTACGCCATTTCCCTTTCGGGGTAGGCGTGACACTACCCGATTCGGGTAGTGTTTCTAGGTGGATTATGTACTACTAGTACTACTAGTGTGGGCTCACCACACCCACGATGGGCCAACAGCACGCAGTATTCCTGAACGGTCACCCATCCAAGTTCTAACCGCGCCCAACACTGCTTTGAAAAGAAAAAATGAAAAATTTTAAGTACGGTCAGTTTTTCTTGCATGGTTCTCAATTTCACAAATATAACATTATTGTTTACTGAAAGAACGTTTCAAAGTACATGTTTTCGAAAGTTTTTTATCTTTCATAGTGGAAACTAAAAACAACCATATTTTTAAATAAAACAACCAACTGTTTTAGGGAAAAATCGTCTTCTTTTTTTTTTAATTCAACTGTTTTTGAATAAAATTTTATCAGTTGAAGTTTCTTTTCTTTGGTTCCAAATCAAACTATTTCGCTAAAAGTTTGTCGTTTATTTGTTTTTGTTTTATTTTTGGTTAAAAAATGATCTTTTTTATTTGAAAAATTACACTTTTAAATTTTATATTCTTTTTTGGAAATTCATTTCTTTGTGTTAATTTAAACTATTTTGATAGAAATCAGTGTATTTTTCTCGTTGAAAATTGATTAACTGAACATTTAACTTCTTTATTTCTGGTTTAAAATTTTCCTCTTTTACTTCAACAATGAACCATTTGGATAAAAATTCAGGCATTTTGTTGAAAATTCGTCTTTTTTGGTTGAAAAATTAATTATTGATTGAACACATAATATTTTTTACTTAAAAATCATTTTACGGTTGAAAATATAACTAATTTTTTAAAAATTCGTTCTTCTTTTCTTGAAAATTAATCTTTTTAGTCGGAAATTTCACTATGTGTTTGAAGATTTAATTTTTTATATAGAAAATCATCCTTGTTTTTTGCAAATCTATTTATTTCGGTCAAAACTTTATTTCTTTGGTTAAAAAGTTATTTCTTTGGTTGAAAATTGGACTACTTTGTTAAAAATTTAACTTCTTTGTTCAACACATTTTTTTTCAGGTTAAAAACTAATTTTTAAGTTGCCAACTTGACTTTTTGGTAGAAAATTAATCTTCTTCTTTGAAAATTTATCTTTTTGGTTGAAAATTCCTTATTTTTATTCGAAAATATAGGTATCATGTTCAAACCTCCTTTTTCTTTGTTCAACATTATTTTTGCAACTGTCAAGTGAACTATTTTATTTTTGGCTACAAATTTTGTTAAATTGCAAATCCATTTCTGTCGACTAAAATTGCATTATTTTATTGAAAATTGTTTTTTGAATTTAAAAATGAGGTATTTTATTTAAAGTTCATCTTTTTTGTTTGAATTAAACTGTTTTTTATTCAACATTAAAATATTAAAACTCTTTTTTGCTTGAAATATCAAATATTCAATTTTTTGTTGAAAATTCATTTGTTTGGTTCTAAGTTATACTACTTTGTTGAAAAGTGATTTTTTTGGTTGAAGATTCATATTACTTTAGTTGAAAATTCATCTCTATGGCTGAAAATTCAACTTTCGGTTGAAAATGTTTTCTTTTTTAGTCGAACATTTACTTTTTTATTGCAAATTAAAATTGGTCGAAATTCAACTTTTCTATCCTTTTTGGTTGAAATTTGATTTTTTTAGTTAAAAATTTAACAATTTTGTTGAAAATTCGTTTTCTTTTAATAGAAAATTGTCCTTTTTTAGTTATGACTTCAAATACTTAGTTGGAAATTTATGTATTTTGTTGAAAATTTGTCTCTCTAGTAGAAATTTGATCCTTCTTGTTTGGAAACTCATATTTTTTAGTTCTCAATTTTGACTATTGTAATGTTTGTAAACTTTAGAACTACGCAAGAAAAAGTGAACAGTAATTCAAATATTAAATTTTTCTCTTCAAACTGAATGACTCACTTTTTTGCTTTATTTTACAAATAGGCTATAAACTTTCATTAATAAATTGTCTAAAAGAGATATTTTTGATTTATTACATTAAAATTTTTGCAGAACTCGGACCCGAACAGATCGCTATTAGGTATTTCATGTTGTGGCGTCAGTTGACAAGATGTCTGCACACCGAGGGACAAGCAATTAGGTATTTTCATTTCAACCATCAGCTAACTTCACTTCGTTGAGTGCTGAGGGGGAAAACAATAGATCAAATGCATGGGACAAAACTTTATTTTGGTAATATCTATATAATTAATAATAATTATTACTATTTTATTGTGTCATTGAATAGTTCTTGAAAAATAAAAACTATTTTTCAAATTTATTTATATAGAAAAAATTAGTTTTTACGAAGATATTAACAAAATAGGGCAAAAATGGAGCTGATTATGAAGTGAAAATACCTAATAATACCAATTGCTTGGGACGAAACTTAATTTCATTTTATAACTTGGAAAAAATTATTTTTCACTATAACAATTTGATATAATTTTTGATTTTTGAAAATTATTTAATTGAATAATAAAATCGCTACAAATTTTTCTATCGATTCTATGATTTAATTGAATAGCCTTTGATAAATAAAAAATGTCTAAACACACTGACGATGAAAAACGTTTCTTGAAGTTGTTAAAAAAAATAAAGTGTTGGTATATTGCTTGACCCTCGGCGTGCAGACATCTTGGATTTCCCCCACTCAACCCAAAATAGCAAATCGCTAAAATTTTGAAATCGAAAATGGCTGCGCAGTGATATGACCGGACCATCGACGCAGCATCCACAGACCTTGGCAGTAATCTAGTGGTTTTTTCGGGAAAACGATTTTTGGGGAAATTGAACTTTCTGGTAGCGTTATAGCTACCGTACTCTCGCCCACACATTCATATCAGCGCGCGCTCTCATTGGTTTCATTTACTGCCGCGTGGCTACGAGTTTGTCGAGTTTGTCATCAAAGAAAAAGAAACCAGAGCGGAAAATGGCTGTAGTGACATTTCTTTTAGACAGTTCAGAGCCGTGTACTCGTGTCAGTCAAATATTTAATATGCAATATGGCAGTGGCAGTTCTCTGTGAATATGGCGTTCTTGTTTTGGAGTAATTACAATACGCAGGTAAGCTCCGACAAATCTCTATTTATTTCCCAATTTCCAGTTCACAAAACTCCGCTATCTACGGGAAACACTCTCTGTGGCTTTTTCGCTTCGCTGGACTTTCGATTTTATTGGGATTCGCGTGGTTCGCTCGCAAGTTTCACCATTTATTCCGAAAAATATGTCACGGCACGAGCTTAAATTGTGCGATCGGACTGATCTCGACGAGCTTCGTGGCTTGCGAATCGCGATCTCAATCACGAATTTTCTTTGCGTGCAAAATACGAACCGAGGCCAATAAAGCCTCCTAATCGTTTTAATTGTTTTTCACAATATCGCGATACGCGTGACACAACTGCCAGTCACATTGAATAGCGATTTTGACATTGGAAAGAGAGAGAAAAGACTGGTTTTTCATTCGGTTTTAAGGAAAGAATTTTACCGTTCGAGGTATTATATGCACGTGATTTGACATGTTCGGATTTTCGAGGTGGTTTCTTGATGACACGACAATTGGACGATTTTCGAGGTCCCGTTGTTGTCAATGTTGTCATATGCGGAGATAGATTGGGGATAAACAAGTGTTCATTGTGTACTCTCAATTAACTCAATTCTTTCACTCTTTAAGCCAATTCAATTCTCTTGTTTTAATTACTTCATTATTCTTATTTTTGTCGTTTCCCTTCCAAGTTTTCCTAGTGAGAACGCTTTTTAACTTTTTTGAGGGTTATCAATAATACAATTGTTTTTTATAAATAAAATCCTGATAATGATTATATGCTTACGTAATAACAATAACAATCAGTTTAAATGTGGCGCACATTGTTTATATTTAGAAGAGAGAATTGGAAAAGCAAATTTCGGTCCCTTTCATATTTAAGTCACTTTTTCAATTTTTTCACATATTTCATGAAAGTGAATTTAAGCATTATAGGATTTAAAATTGTTAAGGAAACGACTGTCCAGTTTTGCAAATTTAACGTTAAGGATCAAAGAATTTTTAAATTTCAGTTTTCAAAATTCATGTGCTTGAACGTTCAAATGAGCGAAATTTTTTATTGATAGATTTTTAAAGTAGAAAGAGTGCGAAATTTGTGTTTCATTACATTTGTTGAAAACAGTATTTCGAGATAAAATAGAATTCGGAAAAATTATGTTCGTTTGAACGTTCAGAACTTCAGGTACATCAAAATTCTGTCTTTTCTCCAATTAGAATTAAGCACGTTCAGAATTGGATAATTATTCTAGATTGAAGCTTCACTTTTTCCTGGCTGGAAACCTTCCTTGTCCTTCTCTATTTGTGTAAATAATTTATAATTTTTAATTTAGGAAGTTCAAAATTGAATAGTTTTATATTCAAGTTTACAAAATTCCGTTTTTTGTCGAATTAGAATTATGCATCTTCAAAATTGGATAATTGTTCTAGATTTTTCCTTGATGAAAAACCTTCTTTCTACCTTTTCTCTATTTGTGTTAATAATTACTCATTTTAAATTAAATGACTTTAAAACTGGATAGTTTTGAATTCAAGTTTGTAAAATTCTATTTTTTGTCGAAATAGCACGTTCAAAATTGGATAATTATTCTAGATTGGATCTATTTTTGCTTGACTGGAAACGTTCCTTCTCCCTTTTCTTTATTTGTTTTTTTATATTTTTTTATTTATTATTTTAAATTAAAGGACTTTAAAACTGGATAGTTTTAAATTTAGGTTGACCTAATTCCAATTTTTCTCGAATTAGAATTAAGCCTCTTCATTGAATAATTCTAGATTATTCCTTGATAAAAAACCTTCCTTCTCCCAATATTCTATTTATGTAAATAATTTTTCCTTTTTAATTGAGAAACTTCAAAATTGAATAGTTTTAAATTCCATTTTTTGTCGAATTAGACTTAAGTATCTTCAAAATTGGATAATTATTCTAGATTGAATCTATTTTTGCTTGATTGGAAACGTTCCTTCTCCCTTTTCTTTATTTGTGTAAATAATTTCTTATTTTAAATTAAAGAACTTTAAAACTCGATAGTTTTAAATTTAGGTTGACCTAATTTCAATTTTTCTCGAATTAGAATTAAGCCTCTTCATTGAATAATTCTAGATTATTCCTTGATAAAAAACCTATCTTCTCCTAGTATTCTATTTATGTAAATAATTTTTCCTTTTTAATTGAGAAACTTCTAAATTGAATAGTTTTAAATTGAAGTTTGTAAAATTCCATTTCTTGTCGAATTAGAATTAAGCATCTTCAAAGTTGAATAATTATTCTAGATTGAATCTATTTTTGCTTGATTGGAAACGTTCCTTCTCTCTTTTCTCTATTTGTGTAAATAATTTATCCTTTTAATCGAGGAACTTTAAAACTGAATGATGTTTTATTAAATTAAATACATTAAATTTAAGTTTGCAACATTCCAGTTTTTACCGAATTAGAATGAAGTATCTTTTTAATTGGATAATTATTTTAGATTGAACCTTTATTTTTCCTTGATTGAAAACGTTTCTTCTTCCTTCTCCTTTACCTTCATTTGTGTACGTAATTTCTTATTTGAGATCAAGAAACTTCAAAACTGATTAGTTCCAAATTAAAGTTTGCAAAATTCCCCTTTTTGTCGAATTAAAATTAGGCATCTTCAAAATTGGATAATTATTCTAGATTGAAGCTTTCCTTTTCCCTGATTGGAAACCTTCTTTTCCCTTTTTTTGTCTATTTGTGTAAATAGTTTATTATTTTAAATTGAGGAACTCATAACTGAATATTTTTTAATTCGAGTTTGCAAAATTCCATTTTTCTGTCGAATTAGAATGCAGCATCTTTAAAATCGGATAATTCTAGGTTGAAACTTCACTTTTCTTGGATTAGAAACCTTTCTTCTCCTTTTCTCCAGTTGTTTAAATAATATTTCATTTTAAATTGAGGCACTTCAAAATTGACTAATCACAAATGGAAATTTTGTAACCAACAATTTGCAACTATGAGCATTTGGAATTAAATAATTTTGAATCGACTCTTTGAAGGTTGTACACCTCTATGTTGGAATTGTGTTCAAAAACTTTGCATTAGATCAGGGTTTGCTACAGGTCAGGGAAAACCTGAAAGAGTCAAGGAATTTATGATAAACTGATGTTTATAAAATTCTGTCCGACTTTTGTCACTAAAAGTGTTTTAACAACTTCAAAAACAAACATTCTTTTGCATTAACATGATTGCTCTCCAAGTTTTAAGTTTTTTTTTACACCTGAAATAAAAATGTATAACGGTCTCGGAAAGTCAGGGAATATTGAAATAGGGATTTTGTAGGAACCCTGATTAAAATAATTCAAAACTTTAATCCCGACCGCTTCTGATACTTGCAAAACTTGAGAATAATTTCAAACTGATAGCCACTTGTTTTGATACGGTCACTGTTTCCACTTTTTTAAACTTATTACTAACAGACTGGGTAAAGTTGATGGGAAATCAAAACCTAAACAAATCTAATTTCCTCTGAGAAAGTTCCTGATCAACTTGACCGACAAACGGAGAATCTGCAATTGAAAAAACGTGTCTTTTAAATAAATGCTAACCTGACTTTAACCGAGAGAAGACTGGAAAAATATTTTCTTAATAAATGCAAACTCTTTTCACCTGTAACAACATTTTTATCGCATAATGTTGACAGGCTCGCATTAAAACACGAGACATTGCTTTTTACTTAGCTTTTTACTTCCTCTTTTTCTGCATTCTGAAATTTATACTTCTCCCTGTAGTTTCTACTATTCACTCTTTGTTTTTAGTATCAGAGGCATAAGGACATAAAGCATTACTTATTTGATTTACGTGGCAAGTTTTTTTGAGCAGTCATCTTCGATAAAAAAACGTGTGATTTTGGTTCAGTAGAGCGAGAATACATTCGACTAATGGCTATTTACATTGGAAATATGGAACACGAACATTTCCGTGCTAAATTTATCTGGTTTTACATTCGAGCTGATCTTGTTGAGAATTTTTTAATTAATTTGTGTGGAAAACTTCTAACCTGATTGATTTTTTAATCCAGTTCTTAAATCTATTTTTGTTTATTAAAAGTAGTTTTACTTAGAATATTTCATGATAGTTTCAGATTCGGGTAAGACCAGTTGGATTCAATGTTTCCTAAAATTCCAGATGTTTCTGAGGAATAGAATTTATCCTTGTATGCAAATTTATTTCTGGAACATAGGGGAGGTATCAAAACATAAAGTGGTGTTTATATTTTCACTTTTAAATATTCTAATGATGAGAAATGACAGTATAGTGACAAATGTAATCGGTTCCTTTTGCGATAAACATTTTGCTCTGCTAGTTCGGACCATAAGGGATAAATTGACCAGCAGATTTTGGAAGCGGAAGTGGATGACATAATAATTTGATAATGCTTCTGTTATAATATAACGAAAGAGAGGTTTTTGTAGAACTAAAATGATCGAAAGTATATAATTAAATTTTTTGCATCTAACAAAAAATAATTATTTTTAGGAGGATTGAAAATTATCTAACTTGATAACTGTATGAAATGATAAATTTTCTTGTGAAAGATAAGCAGGCATTATTTTGCATGTAACCCTGGATTTTAATATCTTCGAGTGACTCAGAGTTATTTACAACAGTTTAAACGAATCTTAAGGATTTGATTTTGATTATTCAAACGGATTAATTTATTCAAGTTGAATGCCCCAAGATTGAGAAAAAAGAACGAATCTTTGGAAATTTTTTATTAAATAATTGGGTTAATTAATTCAGAAACGTTTTCAACAACTCGCTTAAATTGACATACATTCCGAAATAAGTTAGTAAGGCTAATTATTGAGGTAAAGTAAATAAGGCGTCTGCGACATAAATCTTAAAAATTGGCCTTCAAATCTAACACCTTGTATCAAATTATGATCGTATGATTATGATTTCATAATTATGTTTGAATTAGACTTAGATCGACAAGGCCTACTGTGTAAAAAAAATTAATAATTCAGCGGTATTGCGACAATAATAATGTCGCCTTGATTTGCGTAATGATAAAATCTTTCTTAATTTTTAAAAAAATATGCGAAACACTTATACTTCGTTCTCTATTGTTGTCAAATCAATTAGTCATTAAATCAGATATAACGATCACTTTACACGCTTTTACTTTCCCATTTTAACTCTATATACTTAAACGTTTTCTTTATCACAGAATTTATTCATTAGTACTAATGACAAACTCGAACGCACATAAGTGCATTCATTCGTGTATATAATTCACGTGATAGAAGGTAATAATTTATGTCAGCCAATATTGATCGCTTGTGCATTATATTTTTAACTTAAAAAAAACTTGTCCCTCGTTTGTAATTTTTGTAAGGATGATACAAATTGATTGAAATTGTTCCATTTTCTCTTCTAGGTTTGCTGCAATAAACGTAATTCAAAATCGATCGTTTTGCCTTTTACTTTTTGAATTTACTGGGGATAAGGCCAAAAACATTATTATGTTTGTGCAAGTCGTGAAATGCATTCAGAAAAAAAAGTGAAAAGCAAAGAGGCTAAAATTGTCAGGGCTTCATTTTATGAAAGTATTTTAACTTGCACGTGTCTTTTAGAATTTAAATAAGAGAATTGCGCATCAGTAAAAGAATTGTGCGTAAACACAATAAAAAGTATATATTCTTGTTATCATGAAAATGCTACGAAAATAGTGATTCTGTTGACTTTTTTATAGTCCGCCAAACTTTATTTGTACTTAAAGATTAAATGTTTTGATACGTATCTGTGTTTTTGCACAATGTTTGATCTTCCATATTTGAACGATTTTAAAATTTGTTTTTTTTTTTTGTCAGAGATAATGAAGTAACTAATTAATCGTAATTTTTAAGTTTACATTTCGTTACCTTCATGATAGAGAAATGTCCTTGATGGGCACTGATTCTGAGATTTAATACGAAGTAGCAATTGGAAATTTAAATTGATTTTTTTTCAGTAAGTTGGCAACACAAACGTGTCCCAATTTCGATTTTGGAATAGAATTTTCTGTTTCTGATTTACATTTTATATTTATAAATATAAGTTCGTAAATTAAAAAAACATTCACGAAATACGAAAATTATGAGAGTGATTATTGCACCTATTCCTTTTTAAGTAAATTTTATAGAGAAATTTGGATCTATCTAGAGAAGTTTTATAATTGATACTCACTTGGAATATTCTAAAACAATTTATCAATAGTAAATTCTTGTACACAAGATTTATAATTTACATTTTATGAAGGCTGAAGCATATTTTAAAGGAAAAACTTGAATTTCATTTATAAAAACTGATTTGAAAAGATAAGAAACCATTGGTAAACAATTTCCTTTTCAGTAGGAGGAACGTAACGATTTTTATTCTCTTGAAATTATGGTGTCCTTGTAATGGCATATCAGTAGATACGTGAACAATGTCTATGTGTACAAGGTCATAAAAACCTGAATCATATAATTAAACTTGAGAATATGTATAGTTACGATAAAAATTTCGGGAACACGCTTTCATAAATTTTAAAAATTGCTCTGCGTGACGTGGATTTGAGATAAATTTCTTGTATAATGACGACACTCGTCTCCTTTATATTTTTATTTATCTTCTCGCAATAATAATCCTAATTTCAATAATATAATAAAATAATATTGTTATCATGTTCTTATGTGAATCACAAGATATGCTTTGTTTTTTCGAGGTACTGAATTTTATCATCTGTTTTTTCTCGGAGAATGAATTTTCGTTACAATTAAATGTATAAAAGGCTTTCTGATATAAAGTTTTTGCCAAAAATGTAAAGAATATATTCAACTCTAGACCTGAAGTTGATGATAGGTCCTAAAGTAAATTCGACTCGACCTTTTGAAATATATTTTGCTGATAGATATCTAGATTGATAAAAAATCATTTCAAAACCCTTGAGTAACATTTCTAATTATAAGTTTGCTGAGTCACAGTTCTACGTAATGTATGTTATGGAATTTAAAAATACAGCCTTATTCCAAAAATATAATTCCAAATTGTTCGGAATATTTTGTTTGTCATTTTGGATCTAATGACGTGATTTCTCATTCAAATGTATGTAAAAATCAGTTATGAACTTGGTTAATAAATATTTCATTAGCTTACAAATTCTACAATCTCTTGCAATTTTTTTGATTGCTGCTTGAAACTAGTCTGCAAATAGTTGGAAGAAAATCTTAAATATATCCTATTTTACATCAAATATATACATATATTTTTTTTTGTAGGTAGATGCCCTGCCAACCGCTGCTGGTCCCTCGACAAACTGAAGTATCTGAGATGAATCCAGAAATCGCTCGACTCAATAATGTACAATGAGCTACAGCAGGAACATGCCAGACTGGCAGCAGTACAGTGCCCTGCAATCTGGTGGAGGATCCGATGCAGCCAAGTCTGGGCAGAATGCGAGTTCCGGTCACCTGTACGTCCCAAACATCAGTCCACCGTCCCTGAACGGGCTCAACCTCAGTACAGATTGCCTCAGTAAGTCTCAAAACGATGTCATTAATTATAGTCAAAGAAATTACCAGCCGCCAAACAATACTCAGAGTGGGCCTGCAAATTTGCCCGAGAATCCCCTGACCTCGATGGTCCATATGTCGAGTTGCGCCGGCCAGTATGGAAATTCATCCACCATGAATTCCATGATGGAGGATGCGAGCAATTTGGACCTTAGAAATGGGTCGGTAGCCGCTCTGAACGAGGAAATGGCGCACAGAAATCAGATCTCACTAAACGGACCCGTTTCGCGTGTCATGGGGCCAAATATGAATGTAAATAATAATATGGGAACGACAGGACCACCGCGAATTCCACCCGCCAATTCCGTGCCTTCAAACAGACAAGGACCCTACATGCCCGCCTGCAAAGGTCCTTGTTGCGTTTCGGATCCCAATGTAAATTATCAAGCTTGGGAGAAGTTCAGTTCCTACCAGGCCACTAATCCTTATAGAGAAAATGTTCGCGCGTCTGGATACGCCGCGGACAGTAGACGATATAGAAACGAGGCGACCACCTACAGAAAGGATAGTTACCCCAATAAGGACTTGGTCCCACCTAATTCTTATCAAGTTGACCAAAGAAGGAATTACTCCGATTACAAGTACTGTAAGGATCCCCCTCCCGTTCCCAGAAACTATCAAACCTCGACTGTCCTGCCGAGTTATCCTCTCCCAAATTACGGTGTTCCTGGGGACTATCAAAAATATGCCTACACCATGAAGGATTATCCGAGACAGGGAGTTATGAACTCTCAAAATTCTCCGATTCTCAAATATCCAGAACACAATGTCAACATGCAGGAAAAGTATTCTCCGAAGCAGAGTCAGTACCAGAGTGGAGCGTTATTGCAGAAAGGGTTGGTTGTTCCCAGCATCAGTACAAACATCTCCACGGTGCAGAATCCTTATCTGAATCCGCAGTTTTCTCGAGAGTACCAGTGGGAGAATCCCGAGAAAGACCCGAGCAAGATTCAAAACCCAGTGCCGATGCACAGCACTTATCCGAAGTATCAGCTTTATCAGCAGAAGTACGCGGTGCAGAGGTTTTCAATGGAGAACCATCTCAGGGAACTTTCGAGGATTCCTGGCTACCAGACACATCCAAAGTATCAAGAATGCATCCACAGGTACCGAGAATTGTTGAGATTGCAGCAGACAGTTGATTATCAAAGTGCAATTCAAAATACCTTGACCTCGGCCAACAGTTCCGTACCGCCTATCAATCTGCAGTTTGATCAGAACGGTGTTTTAATCAACTCGAGCTACCTCCCGGGCAGTTTCCCCACACACAATCCAGCTAATCCTACGAATCCTGTCAATGTTGAGAAAGAGCCGCAAACTTCGGAGAAGCCCCACAATTTACAACGGTTACAAAGTCTTCTGCGATCTCATGAATCATCGATTCCAAATAACGACAGAGATGTTCAGTACTTGGGGCAGAAAACAATAGAGAATCCTCACTGTCACCTTCGGAGAGAGGATGAACGGTTCGAAGCTTTAAATCCCCGAGAAGAAGATAAGGAAAAGAGTTTTGCCCATAAGCCCACTTTGGACGTGCGGCAATTTTTAGCAAACTGGGACGAGGCTGAAGAAGAGGAAGGGGCAAACGCAAATTTACCAGATGTGGTTCTCAGCAATTCAACCCCGATTGTTGTCGTCGAATACGGAAACCTTGGATTGAATTCTCACGGGCCTGAAAATACAACTGAGCCGAAGGAGAACGAACCTTCCATGAAATCACAAGAGTATTACCCGAAAGATCACCCCAATACTCTTCTTCAAGATTGTGCGAACGATTTGAATCAAGGGGTTGTTTATGCAAACAAGCTGAATATAAAGTGCGTCGGTGAAGGAATCGACGGAGTTCCCACGATTCATATTGTCGAAAATCCGGAAGGTGAGTCCTGCGGATCTTTTTCTTACAACGAAAAACAAGAGGTGGAAGTTATTGGTGGAAGTTCGCTGCCTTCTCTGACAGAAACGAAAGAGTGTGAGACGAGCGAAAGTAAAGAAGCTTCCAGTGTTAACTACAAGAAACTGACTCAGAGGAATTCCGATCCCAAGTTGCCGATCAATCCTCAGGATGTGACAAACTTGCCTGTTGCGAAAACTAACTCAGAGGCTGGGGGTTCAAATTTGAAGAAGCAGAACAGCTACTCTGAGGAGAATCACAATCAGGACGATATCAGCTTGCCAGATTTGACAACTTCGGAATGCACTCCGATATCAACGACCCTGAATACTCCGACCCACTCAGATAGCGAAGAATGTGCCGAACAAGGCGTTGATCTCACAACGAGCACTAATCCCATCGAATTAATCCAAAATAGCCCAATGATTAGCTTCACTCAGTCTCCTGTCAAAATGGATCCTTACGAACATCTCAAGGGCGAAAATCTATCGGCAAAATCGTCACAAGATGGACTCGATTTTGATTTTCAAAGTACCTCTGTCATCAAATCGCCAATTTCCGATTCCAAGAAGGAGGAGAAAACTGATATGCGAATTAAACCTGCTGAAAATGAAATTTGGCCTTCTTGTAATCTCGAGGAAAAGAAAAAGAATCCAACTTCTGAAGCGCAAAGCATTTCAAAATTTTCTCAAGTTCATCCCATAAGTCGAATGATTCCAGAGAATTCGGCAAATAAGGATTCCAACGAATTTTCATCAAACATGGACGTGTTTTCTTCCGAGGATCAGGACAAGTGGTGCTGGAATTCGATTCCCCTGATACCTGGGGAAGAAAACGAGGAGCCGAAAATACCAGCCCCGCCGATGGAGGAAAACTACTTGACGAAAATCATGAAAGATTCTGCGCCAATCACTAGCTTGAATGTCCTCGAATCCGATGAAGAAAAAACAAATAAAGTCGATGACATGTGGCTGGACGTTGGCTGCATGGACAAAGGCTTGGACTTGAGTTCTGATGCTAAAAAAACCTGCAATAATGAAAAATTTTACAACGAAATAGAGCAGAAGATCCAAAAGAAAAAAGACTTTGCGGAAGTTTCAGCTTCGGTCTCCAAGATTTTGAAAAATATCAAGGAGAGGCAAGATTCCATTCAGAACTCGATGCAAGATTCTCAAAATTCCAGACGAAATTCCAAAGGAATCAGCATAATTTCCGAGGAGATATTTAACACCACTTGGCAACAAAACAGGCAGAATAAAATTTATCCTCCGAGAAAAATGTCCGACAGTTTTGAGAGAGAAGAACTTGCGGCATTCGCTGAAAATTTCAAAAATTCGAGATCGAGATCAATGAACACACTGTGGAAACGTTCAAAATCGGCAGAGAATCTCAAGAACGATGATGAGGAAGAGAGACTCTTTAAGGAATTTAAAAATCTTAAAAGAAAGCGAAGTATCGATCAAGTTCAGGAGGAAAATAAATTGCCGAAATTATCTGCCGAGGAGGAGAAAAAACAGACCGACTTGCCTGCAAAGCCTGCTTCGCCTGTTCTGACCCCAGAGACACCTCAGAATCCACCAAAGATCAGTGACGTTAATCAAGAAAAGCCAGCGACAATTGAACCTGCCAAACCAAATTCTTCGGATTTGGAAATCAAATTCAGAAACTGCAGCGATTCTAATAAACCTTTCGAGGCCATCAAAATAGAGATCAATGTTTCAAGAAGTGATGGTCAACCTGTTACTCAGAGTACAACACAAAAGTGTGGTGATGCAGATCCTAAACCGAATCATGATGATCCTTCAACTTGTAGTTCTCTAACTTGTTCTGGGCAAAACCTGAAGACTGAGACAAACATCCAAACTAAAAAATCGGAGGATTCGGATAAAATTGTAGAAAAGAAAGTAAGAAATGAAGAGGAGAGAAAAGAAAGTGTAATTGAGTATTTTGGAAAGAGCCAACATTCAAAGATCTCTCAACATTCTCACGCAGCTTGTGACACCTGCAAATCTTTGAGTTTCCACAAAATTGATCAAGAATATACCTGCACCCACCTAGATAATCGAATAACAAATCCACATGAAAGTCCCGAGTGTCTTAAGAATTCTTCAGATGCAGGGAGTTCAACAATCGACTGCCTTTCCAACAGACTCAAGTCCATCACCAAGTCGAAACCCGTAGAAGACTTTAGCAGAAAATCAAAATTGCAAGAACTCAAGCACTTCCGAAAAATAAAATACAAGGATAAAGGATGTTTTCCTGGATATGAAAATAAAAATGTCATGCCTGATAAAGCCGAAGTTAAGGAAAATACAGAAATGTTTCCCAGCACTTCGGAATATTCTGGATCCAGATTGCAAACGAAAGATTTATTAAAAGAGGATGTGACTAATACGAGCGATGATGCAAAGCACTTTGTGATAAAGAATTCTCTAAATTGTGATTCCAGCAGCTTTGATGAAATGCCTTACAAAGCTCCAGAAACTAATCAATTGAAGTCGAATTTGCTTGAAGGCGAAGATTCCTCGAGTCCCAAGGGATTTTTGAATCCGATATTCAGCACTTTGGAAGAGTCGGAGAATTTGAATACAGTTCCTGTCTACACAACTAAAGACGGGAAAATTACTTACAGTCCCAATCCGAGATTTACATTGAGAACTTTACTAATGGAAGCACAACAGAAGGACGGTCGTTCTCAGTATGAAAAATACACGGAAAAATACACAAATTATAGCTCGTCTACCTCTTATGATAAACGGCCCACAAAATCAGGTGAGAAACGCCCTTACAGTAACAAATACTACACGGATTTGAAGCCTCCTAAGAAGTCTTTGGCAAAACGTTTTGCTACTCAGGAATTGGAGAAAAGTTACCAGAGGTATCTTTCTCACAAGGAAAGTAAGCCAGCTGCTTTCAGCAATGAACCAATGGTCATTAAAACGATAAAGAACTACAGCGCTTTCAGTGAAAGCTTATCCGGAAACGAAGCCCAGGATGAAAGACAAGATTCGAGGAGTGACTTTGACGACAGTCGTTCACAGCATGAAAATGAAAATGAGAAAAACTGCCTTGAAGATAAAATTGATGAAACTCCAGGAGATTTGAGCGAAGCTTCGAAAATTGTGGAGACAAGTACAGAAAATATTGAGAGATGTGAAAGAAATGAGTCTCAGGTTTTCACTGAAATACGAAGTCCAAGCCCAGGTGACACGGAAGATAATCAGGTTGTTCCTGTAGCTTCTAGTGATAAGGAACCGATAATTGAAACACATAATTTCGAAAAAAGTGATTCTACCAGTCCTGTTGTGGAAGATGCAACATCTCGGGATGCAGAAACTCTTGTCATGGACATAGACAATCCACAGGATACAACATCTCAGGAGGCAGACCCTCTTGAAATGGACATTGACAATCCACAAGATGCATCTCAGGAGGAAACCCCTCTTGACATGGATGTTGATAAGCCACAAGATACATCATCTCGGGAGGCAGACACTCTTGTAATCGACCTTGGCAAGTCACAAGATACAAAATCTCAGGAGGCAGACCCTCTTGTCATAGACCTTGACAAGCCACAAGATACAACATCGCGGGAGGAAGAAACTCTTGTCCTGGATCTTCACAAGCAACAAGATACAGCATCTCGGGAGGCAGAAACTTTTGTCATGGACGTTGACAAACCACAAGATACAATATCTCGGGAGGCAGAAAATTTTGTCACGGAAGTTGACAAGAAACAAGATTCCGATACAGATTTCAATCTTTCCAATCCTGATTCAAAATCAGGGGCAAATCTTCAGAAGGAAGATGATATTCAGGATTCTAATATAGATTCTGCAAATTCGAAATTGGAATATCTTAAAGATATTCTTAACTGCAAATCAGATGAAACACCAGAGAGGCGCAAATCCACCTCTGATGTTGCAGTTCAATCTGAATCACATTTACTTTCAGAGAGGCGAAAGAGCGAAAGTTTCGTTTCAAGCTCTACAGAAATTAATCCCGAATTTTCCGAGTGTTTGGAGGTGTCTAAAAACAAAGAAGTTTTGGTTTCGAGTCAGAAAGAATCTTTGGAAGATAAGGAAGCATCGGAAGTTGATCAACATTCTGATATTGGAAATTCTGAAGATGTGTTCAATTTTGAACATAAAATCAATTCTGAAGTTGCAGTCAATTCTGAAGCTGTGGTCAGTTCTGAAGTTGCAGAAAATTTTGAACATGAAATCAATTCTGAGGTTGCAGTACATTTTGAACGTGAAATCAATTCTGAAGTTGCAGAAGATTCTGAACGTGGAATAAATTCTGAAGTTGCAATAAATTCTGAAGTTGCAGACACTTTTGAACGTGAAATAAATTCTAAAGTTGCAGAAAATTCTGAACGTGAAGTAAATTCTGAAGTTGCAGACACTTTTGAGCGTGAAATAAATTCCGAAGTTGCAGATAATTTCGAACGTGAAATAAATTCTGAAGTTGCAGATAATTTCGAAAGCGAAATAAATTCTGAACGTGAAATAAATTCTGAAGTTGCAGACAATTTTGAACGTGAAATAAATTCTGAAATTGCAGGAAATTCCGAACGTGAAATAAATTCTGAAATTGCAGAAAATTCCGAACGTGAAGTAAATTCTGAAGTTGCAGACAATTTTGATCGTCAAATAAATTCTGAAGTTGCAGAAAATTCTGAAGCTACAGTCGGTCCTGAAGTTGATGTAAATTCTAAAGTTGCAGTAAATTCTGAAATTGAAGTAATTTCTGAAACTGCAGTCGTTTCAGAAGCTACAGTCGTCTCTGAAGCTACAGTCATTCCTGAAGTTGCAGTAAGTCCTCCAATGGAATTAAATCCTGAATTTGAACCGAATTCAGAAATTGCCGTAAATGCTGAAGTTGTTGAAACTGTTGAGAGAACAATAGAATCAGAAAGTTCAGAGAAAGTAGAACCAGTTTTAATTGATCCTGAGCCACAGTCAAGTTCAGAATGTTATTTCAACGAGAAGGAGAAGAAAATAGAAGAAGAAACCACGAGTGTCGTTGTTGAAGATGAAGTGGAGATTAATTTGCAATTAATTGAAAGAGAAGACGATGTTGAGATAGACGTCGCTGAGAAAATGTGTGTTGAAACGGAAGAAGTTACCCAGAATTCGGAAATCTGTGACAAAGTCGAAGAAACTAGGAGTGAGCCTGTAAAACTGTCTAGCCTTGAAGAATTAATATTAGCAGATAAACAAATGGAGGAACTGATTGCTGCGGAATCCCTTTTAGAATTGACGTCCGAGATTACTAATCTTCTTGCCAGACAGGGGGAAGAATTTTCAAATCTGAATACTGAGGAGACATATGTAGAAACAATAAATTCTGTTTCTGAAAATCTAGAGGAAGATGCTTCAGTACCTACCCAAGAAATTCTAAGAGAACCTGAAGAAAGCACACAAGTTGAACCTTCTGTCCACGAAATTCAATACAGTCATTATGATGTTGAACATGAGGATGAAATTATTTCGCAAAGAATCGAGAGTGTGGAAGATACATTTGTTGAAAAAGAAACTGATCATTTTGAAGAACCTAATCAAGAATCTAATGAAGAAAGTATTCTAGAACACAATTCAGAAAGTCAAGAATCAGAACTGAAAAACTATGAAAGAGAATATTTAGAAACGAGAGGTTTGTGTCCTTCTCCCGATCTCGAAACACCTAAAACCCCCGAGGATAAAAATGAAGAAAGTACGATCGAAACCATTATTCAAAATTCAAATTGTTGTGCAGAGAATAATAGTGAAATCGATCAGTCAATTCAGAAGGAAGCTTTGCCTGAAATAGCTGAAGGAGATAAGGATTCTGAATCAGTTTACGTCGATGACGAGTCCAGCTGTGAAGTTGATCCTCCAACTTTAGAACTTCAGAAAGAACTCAGCGATTCCGAAATGTTAAATTCTCCAAAAAGTTCGGACAGTAATCAGTTTGACCAAATGCCGGACATGACTTTGGAAGAAAACGTCAGAAGAGAGTCTCATCTGAAAAGTTCCACCGTTGATAAAACCGTTCCTAAACTAGTTATTCGAAAAATTGAGTCGAATAGAACCTCGCCAACGAATTCAAAGTCAGTTTCCGATGTGAGTGAAGAGCCTTCATTTTACAGAAAAATACCAAAGATGATAATTCGGAACGCTAAATCTCGACCAGCGACGCCCACGATAGAAGAAATTCCGGATGAGTTGTCTGAGGCGAATGAAGAGGCGAACGTCATCAAAGTTAAGATAAAACTCGATGATATAAATAAAAATGAGCCTTTCATGTTCGCCAATGAAGAGAGCAGGATTCCCAAAATGAAGATAAAGCTCGAAGATAAACTGCCGAAAGTTGTCATCGAGAATCTGGATTTACGTAATGTCCAGGATTTGCAGAAACCTGTTCCGAAAGTTAAGAAAAAGAAGCTCAAGAATTCGCATTCCATAGACGATGATTCAAAAATTAACGAACAAGTGACCGATTCCAAGAGATCGTGTTCAAAGACGGATTCAGACACAAGCCGATCTTTCTCTGAATCTGATGAGGCGAATTTGAATTCTGAACTGAAGGAAATTGTCAGTGATTCGTCAAGTCATGAGACTGAAGAATCTAGAAACAAGGTTCCTAAGTTGAAGATAAAAAAAGACTTGAAAATCGCCTCTTCGACCACTAGGAAAAGGCACAGCTCTGAGGTTCAGCAGATCGAAAACAAAAAGGTGAAAAGGTCGTCGAAAGAAGAAGTGAAAGATCGAAGGGTGGATCCGAATTTGGAGAACTCGATGTCTTCTTCTGATTGTCAAACTAGTTTGGAAAAAGTTCCCAAAGTTATCATCAAACGAACCTCGCCGACTGCTGAGTTCAAATGCGAAGTCAGCAAAGATAAGAAAAATGCTTTATTGCAAGACTCAAGTTTGCAGCCACAAGTAGTTCTCCAACGTTCCTGGATTCTCGACTGCATGGCGAAAGAGTTGAGACATGTCAATATTGCCTTGAAATTAGCAATTGCAAAAAATGGGAGCAAAGCCTCTGTCCGAGGTAAATCCGATTCGAGCAAAATTCAATGGGAGCAGTTTATTCGGAGTCTGAAAAAGCAGAAGGAATTAGCGAAGGCTGAAAGTGGTTCAGAAGTTTTCTCGAATAAAATCAAGCAAAGAAGAAAATCAGATTGTGGAATGCGTTATTTAGACACGGGTTCTCGATTCTATAAAAGCAAGGTCTGTAAATCAGCGAGAGATTCTACGAATGCGGAAGCGAATTACCTAGAGAATCGATCTTTGTACTTCAAGGATATGTTCTCTGAGAAAATTCAATCTAATTCAGATGCCTTCAACTCATGGAAGCAATTCGATGAAAATATGAATTCAGAGAGTAAGGATGTGTTCCAGGATCCTGAGAAATTAAGTTTTCCCAATAATTTTAACGATCAGGGTGGAGAATCCGAAGTGAAGTTGGGTGAAGAGGTCGAGAGTAAGTGTATTTTGTTAGGTGAGGAAGTCGTCGATAGTAAAGAAACTTTAGCTCCAGATATTTCTAGCTTTGAGGGTTTTGAGGAGAACGAGGCAAATGTGATAAAAATGGAAGAAGAGAGTCAAGTTGAAGAAGTGAGGCCAGAGTTTTCGACTTCGGTGATAGCGAATGGAGAACACGAATATCTCTATTCCGAGGATGCGATTCCAACCCAGTTTGAATTTGAACTCGAAATTGTAGACAGTAGTGTGGATACGTATGACGTACCGATGGCTGATATTAAAGAACCCCCTGAATCTAATGATGCTGTTGAATTTAAAAATTCCGAAGTGCCTGATGATCGGGTTGAGGAAAGTAGGGTCGAGGAATCAAATGACTCTGACCGGCTTCCGAGGCTTCTTCTACCAGATGAAGATTCTTCTTTGCTGAACGCGGTTCAAGATTCCTCTTGTGATATCAAGGACGAAATCCCTGTCCTGAATAACTTGCTGAACTCGACTGAGACAGCTCAGGATTCCAATCAGTTGGCTTCAAGTTCAGCCATGTTTTCGGATTCGATCTCACTCGTCCAGGAAGTCATGGCTGCAAAGGAGACGCTAAGAAAGTATCTGCCGAAATATGAAAAGGAAAGCACCTCCAAATCGAAATCTAGAACATCTGGTGAAAAGAAAGAGGGTGATTCTGAAAGAAGTTCTTCAACGAAGGAAAGTTCGGAACGTTCCAGCTCAAGAAGTCATACAAGGTATGAGAAGAAGCGGCCGAAAGAAAGCAGCAGGTCAAGGGAGAAACATAAGAGTAGAAGAACTGCGAGGATAGATGATGAGCCTTGTAAATATGATGAGAAAACGATATCGTTAAGGGACCAGAAACGATCTAGTCTTCATTCTACTCAGTCGGAAGAGTCGAATAAAACCAAGGATAGCAGCAGCAGCAGTAGATCTAAAACTGAATCAAGCTCGAAACGCTCAGGAAGCAAGTCTGAGTCGAGAAGTGGGAAGAGCAGGGAGTCATCAAAAGATGGTGATAGAAGTAAAACAAAGTCTCATAAAGTTCCACCAAAGGTCTCAAAGTCTAAGGAACATAGTGGAGAAACTGCGACTGAGCCAAAAGCGAAGGAAGATATGCCGATTTTGGAACCGGAAGGTGGAGTGCGTTTGGATCCGAGTTCCGATCGAGATGCTACACTTTCACCACCTCTTATCACGAATCAAGAGGATGCTACCGCTTTTGAGCAAGTTCCGAAAATTGTTGATGGGACAATTACAAAAGAGGCGGAGAGAGTTCCCAGTAAGACGACGAAGGCTGTGCAGGTGGATCCTGGAGTGTCTCTCGCTGATGCTGTTCAAAAATGGGTCTTTCATGAAAAGGTAATTATTGTGGAATATTTTTTTAATGTTGATTTTAATGTTGTTTGAGGGAAATGAGAATTTACACATTTTTGTTTGTGTAGGCGACGATTAAGCACAGAAGGTACTGCGTGTTGTGTGAAAGGTGGTTCCCATCGGTGATAAGGCATCGAAGGCATTTATCCGGTTACCAACATCGGCACACCGAACTTACACAAAGGAGATCTATTCATACACTTTTCATGCTTTTCACGGGGAAACCTTGCCCAAGACTGTTGCCTGCTGATATTTTAAGGTCTGATTGCTCATTAGGGGAACCTACGCCTCTGCAAGTTGCTGTTCAAGTAAGCATTTTTTAAATTCCTTCATTCAGCAGACTTCACATTCTTTCCACTATTACGGGGTGTCTACCCTACCTGGAAAACCTGGAATTGTCAGGGAATTTGTATATACCTGGAAAAACCTGGAAATGTCAGGGAATTTTTTTTAAAGTCAGGGAAATTTTTGAGAGGTTGCCTACCTTTTTAAAAATTACAGTATTGAATTGAATGAAAATGATTCTTCATTTGTAAAAGTATAGCTCTCTATTACTATATTCATCTATTTGGTTGAAAATTTGATCTTTTTGGTTGAATTCCATTATTTTTTATTAAAAACTGTAATCTTTTCTGGTTAAAATATCAGCTGCCACATTTTTCGTTCCGAGTTCATATTTTCCGAAAGAAGATTTAATTACTTGGTTGAGACTTACCCTTTTGTTAAAAATTAATTTTTTGTTTTAAAGATTCATCATTTTAATTGAAAGTTCATCTCCTTGGTTGAAAAATGAGCTATTTTGTTGAAAATTCGTTTTTTCTTTGGCTGGAAATTAATTTTTTTACTGAAAATTTAACTATTCCTGTTGCAACTTGAACTATTTTGTTGAAAATTTGTTTGTTTTTTTCTTGTTCAAAATTATTTTTGTTATTTTGAAAATGTTACTATTCAATATTTAGTTGAAAATTTATCTTTCTTACTATTTTTATTATTTTATCATTCTATTATTATTTTATTATTTATTATTTTTTAGAAAATTTTCACTTTTTTAGTAGAAATTAATCTTATGGATTGAAAATTAATCTTGTTGTTTGTAATTTAATGTTAAACATTAATTTTTAAGTGAAAGTTTAAGTATTCAATTGTTGATTGACAATTTATCTTTTCAATTGAAAATTCATGTATTTTATTGAAAATTCGTCTTATTTAGTAAAAATTAATCTTCTTAGTTGAAAATTCTTATTTTTGGTTAAAAAATCGACTATTCCAGTTAAAGATTGATCATTTCCGTTGAAAATTCAAGTATTTTGTTGAAAAATCGTTTTTGTCGTAGAAAATTCATTTTCTTGGTTTAAAATTCAAATATTCCAGCTAGGTATTCATCATTTTAGTTGAAAATTGCTCTTTTTGCTTAAAAATAAAACTACTTGGTTGAGAGTTAAATTGAATTTGTTTTTAAAATAAATTTGTTGTGTGTGGAAAATTAATTTTTTTTAAATGAAAATTTAACTATTTCATTTTTGGTTGAAATTTGATCTTTTTTAGTTCAATATTCAGCTATTTGTTTGAAAATTGATCTTTTTTAGTTGAAAATTCAACTGTTTAATTGTGAACTGATGTATTTTTTTGAAAAATTGCCTTTTTGGTAGAAAATTAATCTTTTTGGTTGAAAATTCAGTTATTCCAGTTGAAGATTCATCACTTTGTTTGAAAATGTAACAATTTTGTTGAAAATTAGTTTTGTTTTTGTTGAAAATTAGTATTTTCATCTTTTTGGTTAAAAAAATCAACTATTTCAGTTAAACATTAATCATTTTAGTTGAAAATTCATTTATTTTGTTGAAAAATCGTCTTTGTGGTAGAAAATTCATTTTCTTGGTTTAAAATTCAAGTATTCCAGCTAAATATCCATAATTTTAGTTGAAAATTCATCGTTTTGCTTGAAAATAAAACTACTTTTTCATTTTTGTTGAAAGCTGATAGTTTTTTGTTCAAAATTCAGCTATTTGTTTGAAAATTGATATTTTTCAGTTAAAAATTAAATTTTTCCATTGAGAATTGATGTATTGTTTTGAAAAATCGAATTTTTGTAAAAAATTAATCTTTTTGGTTGAAAATTCAACTATTTGGTTAAAAACTCATCTATCTTTTTGAAAATCCAAATTTTTACTGGAAAAGTTAGGAATTTAAATGGTTCAAATTGAATTATATATAGTGCGTACATTAATTTTACCAAAATATGCTCTGCATTTTAAGTATAAGTATATAAAATAAAAATTTGTTTGAATTATTATTCAAATTCATGGACTTTAAGAGAAAAATTCAAGAAGTGATTAATTAGGTTTTTAGTATTATTTAATTATTTAATTATTCGTTCGTGTTAAAATATTTAAGAATATCTTGTAATATTAATTGAATTCCTAGAAACTGAAAAAAAACATTATTTATAATAGATACGCAAAACTGTATACATATCCGAGTCGATTGTTTTAAAATATACGAAATATTTGAATGGCTACATGCTTTGAAAAATTATACCTGGAAAAAACTTGGGATACCTGGAAAAAACCTGGAATTGTCAGGGAACTTTTTTCCAGGATTTGAGTAGACACCCTGTTACAGTTACTAGATAAAGTAACTTCATGTTACCTAAAAAGTTACTTCTTTATTTTATCATTTAAAAATAAAAAACCTAATTTAAAAAGAAAAAAAAGATGAATTTTCAACAGAAGGGTTGATTTTTCAAACCAGAAAGAACACTTTTGAACAAAAGAGTTGAATTTTAAAGACAAAAGGATGAATTTTTAACAAAAAAGTTACTTTTATTCCAAATATTTGGACTTTCTACCAAAATAGTTCAATTAAAAAAAAGTGCATGAATTTGTAACTACATAAATGGTTGAAATTTCATACCGAAAATATTAATTTCCAATAAAAAAGTTCATTTTCAATCATATAGTCGAATTTTCTAGCACTTTCAAACAAAAATAACAAATTTTAATCAAAATATTTAAAATTTTCACACACAAAAACGAATTTGAAACAAGATAATTAAATTTTCAATAAAACAGATGAATTTTCAACTAAAATTATGAATCTTCAACCAAAAAACTGAATTTTTAACAAAAAAGAGATGAATTTTCAAATCGAAAATACGAATTTTCAACAAAAATTTGTATTTGAATTCACAAAACAATGTAATAGTTTATATTTAAAAAAGAATTCTACCAAACGAGATGATTTTTAAAACCCAAAAGACGAATTTCCAATCAAGACTATAAATTTCTTACCAAAAAGAAGGCGTTTCAACACAATAAATTCATTTTCAAACAAATAATATAATTGTCAACTGAGAAGCAAATTTTAACCAAAAATGAAAATGGTAACTTTTCAGTCGAAACATTTATTTAAAAAAAAGCAAACAATTCTTAACTCAAATGATGAATTTCAAACCAAAAAGACGAATTTTCTGTAAAACAGCTGAATTTGCAACATGAACAAATTAATTTTCAACAAAAAAAGTTGCTTTTATTCCAAATATTTGGACTTTCTACCAAAATAGTTCAATTTAAAAAAGTGCATGAATTTCTAACTACATAAATGGTTGAAATTCCATACCGAAAATATTAATTCCCAATAAAAAAGTTCATTTTGAATTATATAGTCGAATTTTCTAGTACTTTCAAACCAAATTAACAAATTTTCATCAAAATATTTAAATTTTCTACAAAAAAAAAAAACGAATTTGAAAAAAGATAATTAAATTTTCAATAAGACAGAAGAATTTTCAACTAAAATTATGAATCTTCAACCAAAGACCTGATTTTTTAACAAATTAGTTCTAATTTCAACAGAGTAATTAAGTTTTCAGTCAGAAAAGACGACTTAAAAAAAAATAGCTGAATCCTCTACAGAAATTGTTTTACAAAAAGAGATGAATTTTCAAATCGAAAATACGAATTTTCAACAAAAATTTTTATTTGAATTCACAATACAATGTAATAGTTTATATTTCAAAACAAAATTTCTAGCAAACGAGATGATTTTTAAAACTCAAAAGATGAATTTTCAACCAAGACCTTAAATTTTTTACAAAAAAGACGGCTTTTCAACACAATACATTCATTTTCAAACAAATAATAGAATTGTCAACTAAGAAGCAAATTTTAAGCAAAAATAAAAAGGTTCACTTTCAGTTAAAAAATTTATTTAAAAAAAAAGCAAACAATTTTCAACTCAAATGATGAATTTCAAACCAGAAAGACGAATTTTCTGTAAAAATTTCAAATCAATATTTTTTTTACTAAAAAAGACGAATTTTCAACTAAAAAAAGTTACATTTTAAGTTAAAAAAAAATCTAAACACAAAAAGAAGAATTTTCAACCAAGTGATGAACCTTCAATCAAGTAAATTAATTTTTAACAAAGTAGTTCAAATTTTACCCAAGCAGATGAATTTTCAATTCAAAAATATCAGTTTTCAACAAAATAGTTTAACATTCAGCTAGAGAGAAGATTTTTTAAACTAAAATTATGAATCTTCAACTGAAATAATTCAATTTTCAGATTAAAAAATGAATTTTCAGCAAAAAAAAAACTAATTTTCAACCAAAGAAGATGAATTTTCAACAAATAATGTAATATTAGCCATTTAAACCAAAACAAGATTTTAATTTAAAGTAGAAAACCATTAAATGCAACCCCAAAAAGACGAATTTTATACAAAATAATTGAATCATCAGCCACAAAAAATTGATTTTCAGCACACAGTTGTATTTTTATTTAAAAAAAGATGAAATCTCTATCCCAACAGAGAATTTTCAGTCAAACAGTTGATTTTTATTCGAAAAAGGATCTCGTTTTAACAGCATTGTTGAATTTTCAACCAGATAATAACATTTTTAATCAAAAATATAATGTTCAGGATGAAGCAACTGCAAAAAAAAAAAAGAAATATAAATAAATTTCAACAAGAGTCAATTTCCCACTAAATAGTCGAATTTTCTACGATTTTCAAACCAAAAAGACAAATTTTCAATAAAAGTATTAAATTTCAAAAAACAAAAAATTAATTTTTTCCAAAATAGATGAATTTTTAAAGAAAAATATAATAGTTAATATTATTTCAACCAAAGAAGATTTTAATTTGAAATCAATCTCAATTGAATTTTAAAATATGCAACAAAATAGCTGAACCACAGTCATGTCTTATGAAAGAAAGAACCTTATTTTTTTGTGGAAAAAAGTATAAAACTTACGAAAAGTAACTAGTGTAACAATAGTTTTTGGCATTTAATTTTTTCTTACTGTTGTTTATTAACAAATTTTGAAGAATAGTTGAATTTCAATCAATGGTGGCTTACATTTTTGAGGAAAACTTTTCCAACAACTGACTGTTTCCAATTTTCAAAATTGGTAAATAATCTTCAAATATAGTTATTTTATTAAAAAATACTTTCTTTAAAAAAATTGGAAACAAAGTTGTAATGTTTTCTCTGAAAAAAGGTATACTTGTATTATTAATATTCAACAATTTTTTTTAATTGACAAGAAATGATAGTAAGAAAATATTTAATTGCAAAAAACGTGTTTAAAATCAATTTTGTTGGTAGGTTTCAACAAATTTTCTTTAAAAATTATGTTTTTCATTTAAAATTACATCATCAGTAATATTGTTTTGATTCTTAAAATAATAAAAAAAAACGAATTGTTTTCAGAGATATGATTTTTGGCACAATTATGGAAAATGTGATCTGCATTTTTTAGTAAACCCCAAAAAGAAAATTCAACTATTTTTGGTTGAAAGTTATATTTTTGTTTTAGGTCGTTTTTTCCGTTTAAAAGATTCCTGTTAAAATTCAAATATTTGTTGGTCAAAAATATGTAGTTTCCTTTGTTGAAAATTTTTTAAGTCTTTTAACTAAGAATTTAACTATTTGATTTTTGGGTTTGAGAATTATCTTTTTCGGTTGAAACTTCAACTATTTGTTTGAAAATTCATGTATTTTATTATAAACAAAATTTTTTCTATAAAGTTAATCTTCTTGGTTAAAAATATTTTTTTTGTTGTTGAAAATTACACTATTTCTTTTTTAAATTCGTCATTTTGGGTTGATAATTAAACTTTTTTGGTAAAACTTCATATTTTTGTGTTGAAAATTCAACTAAAATCTTTCTTGGTTAAAAATTCGTCTTTTTGGTCGAATTTAACTGTTTTTGCTTCAAAATAAAAATAGTTTTTGGGTCAAACTTAGTTTATTTTGTAAAAATTAATTATTTTAATGTATGTATTTGATTAAAAATTGGTTTTTTAAAATAAAGTTAATCTTCATGGTTAAAATTTAAATTATTAAGTTGAAAACTGAACTAGTTTATTGAAAATTTTGCTTTTTGAGTTAAAAATTAATTTTTATGGTTGAATTCAACTGTTTTTGATTTAGAACAAAACTATTTTTCGGTAAAACTTAGTTTCCTTTGTTGAAAATTAATTCTTTTATCGGTAAACTTAAATATTCCATTTTTTGTTCAAAAATTATCTTTTTTAGTTTTTAGTTGAAAATTCAACTATTTGTTTGAAAGTTTGTGTATTTTGTTACAAATTTGTTTTGTTTTTTCATATAAAATTAATCTTTTCGGTTGAAAATTGATTCTTTCATCTGAAAATTTAAATATTCGATTTTTTTAAACTTATAATTTATATTTTTTAGTTGAAAATTAACTGTTTTATTATAAATTCGTTCTTTTGGTTGAAAATTAAAATATTTTGTTAATAATTAACCTTTTTCATTTGAAATTCATATTCGAGTGTTGAAAATTCAACTAAAATTTTTCTTGGTTAAAAATTCGTCTTTTTGGTCGAATTTAACTGTTTTTGCTTCAAAATAAAAATATTTTTTTGGTCAAACTTAGTTTCTTTTGTGAAAATTAATTCTTCAACTGAAAATTTAACTATTCCATTTTTTGGTCAAACAATGGTCTTTTTGGTTGAAAATTCAACTATTGGTTTGAAAATTTATGTATTTGATTAAAAATTCTTTTTCTATATAAAGTTAGTCTTCATGGTTAAAATTTATATTTTTAATTTGAAAACTGAACTGGTTTATTGAAAATTTTTCTTTTTGAGTTAAAAATTTATTTTTATGGTCGAATTCAACTGTTTTTGATTTAAAACAAAACTATTTATGGGTAAAACTTAGTAGTTTGTTTTGTTGAAAATCAATTCTTTTATCTGTAAACTTGAATATTCCATTTTTTGTTAAAAAATTATCTTTTTTAGTTTTTAGTTGAAAATTCAACCATTTGTTTAAAAGTTCGTGTATTTTGTTATAAATTTGTTTTTTTTCATATAAAATTAATCTTTTTGATTGAAAATGTATATTTTTAAGTTGTAAATTTCAACTGTTTCATTATGAATTCGTTCTTTTGGTTGAAAATTGATTCTTTTATCTGAAAACTTTAATATTCCATTTTTTTTAACTCATCTTTTTTAGTTGAAAATTCAACTGATTGTTTGAAAATCCGTATATTTTATTCAAAATTTGTTTTCTTTTTTGTAATAAATTAATATTTTTGGTTGAAAATTTATATTTTTAGTTGAAAATTAACTGT
This sequence comes from Andricus quercusramuli, assembly GCA_932178445.1. Classification (NCBI taxonomy): domain Eukaryota; kingdom Metazoa; phylum Arthropoda; class Insecta; order Hymenoptera; family Cynipidae; genus Andricus; species Andricus quercusramuli. The sequence goes on from CAKNXH010081332.1 coordinate 55,411, forward strand.
TTTATTATAAATTCGTTTTTTTTTTGTTGAAAATTAATATATTTTGGTAAATAATTAACCTTTTTGGTTTAAAATTCATATTCGAGTGTTGGAAATTCAACTGAAACCTTTCTTGGTTGAAAATTCAACTATCTTGTTTTTGGTTTTAAATTAACATATTTTTCAGTTGAAATATCAACTATTATATTTTAGCTTTTACGTTGAGAATTCATATTTCGTTAAAAATTCCACTATTTTATTGGCAATTTAATTATTTTGTTGAAAATCTAACTATTTTGTTGAACATTTGGCGTTTGGCTTAAAATTTCAACTCTTTTGCTTAAAAGCTCAACTATATGGCTTTAAATTTAACTGCGTGGTTCAAAATTATTTTTTTGGTAGAAAATTCAACTAGCGGTTTGAAAATTCATCTTTCTTTGTTGAAAATTAACTTTTTTGTTGAAAATTGATCTTTTTGGGATTAAAAGTCAACTGTTTTCTAAAAAAAATTCGACTTTTGAGCTTGAAAATTTAACTCTTGTTGAAAATTAAATTTTTTTTTAAATGCCATATATTTGGACTTGAAATCGTAGAAATTAAAAGCGTTTCATATTGAATTCAATCTGGTATCTGCTTTAATTTCATTTAACAGAATTTGTTCCCCTAGTTTCTTAAAAAACCACCCTATTTCCCCTGTTTTGAGAGCACTTTGGACTGTGAAGTCTGATGAAGTTTTGTTTTGTGTGTGAAAATCTTGAGCAAAGATAAAATTTCTTTTCAATATTTTACAGAACGTTGCACTAGGCTACGAGAAAGCTCACGAGATATCAAAAACGAAAATTGAAGAGAATAAACCATGAAAGGCAAATAGATGCTGCAACCTCATCATTTCTTTTCAAGCGAGGTATGATTGCAATATTTTTTTTTTTTTGCATGTCAACTGTACTGGATGCAACTGACTACTAGACGATTTCGTTACCGTGTAAGATTAAGTATAAGTCACATACTAGGTTTTTAGCCAAAGACATCAAAAGAAGGTACATACTAGATAATTTATTCTGTGTTTAAGAAGACAGAAACTTCTTTAATTTGTACAAAAAAGACGATGTTAAGAGTGATTTAATGCCTCACCAAGAATCCTTATTTACACCATAAGAAGAAACTTATGTATATATAGTAAATATTCATATATAAATAATATATAAATATATTTATTATATTCCAATTTCCGAGGAGTGATAGATTCACGTTACGCTTTCACATTGTGTATACGAAAGAACAGGACCGGCCGAGATTTTCTGGAATTCCATCCCCTGGGATTTTAAAATTCTCCTACTGTTCCCATCTCCCACCCCCTTTGCCCACCCCTCACCCCAATCACAAAAAAAGTCCAAAAGATTTGTTTCCGCCGGTCCTGTGAAAGAATATATTACGCTCGAAAAAAAAAATAGTCTAGGCAAAAAGAAAATTGTACAACATATCTGTTCCGCGGAAAAAAAAGACAAGAATGGTAGAGAAAGTGAAAATAATTCACCAGTGCATTCCAACGGGATATAGTATTTAAAATTGATCGAATTTGATATTTGATATTCGTTGTTTGTTTTTCTGAATTGAAAATAATTGGTGTGGTTTTGCATTGATGAAAAAGTCGCACATGCCTTTGGCTGTAAAAAAAAGGGTACAATCTTGTCCATCACTAACAAACCATACTAACTATAACGACTAAGTTTATTAAATAAATAAATAAATAATCAAGAAAATTGTTCCTATGGTTCTTGTGATATTTGCGTGTGCGAACTTTGCCCACTTTTCACTTTCTCTCGATGTTCACTCTTGACAAATGGACCAATGAAAGTGAACATAATATGTAATTGCTTCCGACTGTCCGAGCACAGGTTGAGATTAAAACGTATCTTAACGTGCTAGTTCCTTCTTTTAGTCAAAATATTTCGTGGATAATGTGCAACAATCATACAGGGTTTTTTTTTGTTCGTGTTGTATGACTACTAGTTCCATAATTAGAGACTAAGAAAGGAGAAAATCTAAACTAAAGGACAAAAGGCATTAAAGAATGTTAAGTTGCGTTTGACATAATTATGTTGTGTAGATACATTAGTCACTGGAAATTAATCGGTTTTCGTCTCGTCTCTTCTATTTATTTTCAATGAATAGATCGTATTGCCAATCACGTGCAATAGATTTCTTTCCAAAGTCAGCTATATCTTGTTGTTTTATTTATTCGTTTTTGTATCATAAGATAGGTCAGTATAGTCCAAATGAATATACGATTTGTTCACCAGGTGAAGGCCAGGGTGACCCGTAGACTCGCACGAGTGCCTTAAAATACACCTAACAGTATTCGTCACAGTCAGACATCTCGGAATGGATTTCTTTTTTTCGTTAACATTACTCAACTCTCATTGTGCTCATTCTCGAAAGAAAAAAAGATAAAATAGGGCTGTTACATTGTCAGTACATATCAAATATTTATATTTTACAGTCAATTGAAATAATTTTATAGTATAAAAGCACCGAATCTTCAATTCCAAACATTTAATTTCATATTAGTTGTAATTAATTGTAATAATTTATTTATTATTTATTTTTTAGCGAGGGGGCTCATTTTTTTTAAAAAGGTCTTAAAATTTTGATTTCTTTACAAAAATATTCTAGTTTTGGAAAAAATTCACAAATAAAAAATATTTCTTGGTTTTAAACTTGCAAAAAGTAACAACTTAATTTTTATTATAAACGCATCGCGTTTGTAATTCCAAGTATTTGAATTTCTATTAGAAATGGCAGTAAATCTGATTCTTTTCGAAAGTCCGGTATTTTTCAAATTAATTATAGTGATTCATTTTTTTTCTCTTTTTTTTGGGGTGTTAAAGGGGGGGGGGGGGTCTCATTGTTTTATAAAAGGTATTTAAAAGTTGAAAATAAATAAAATTTTGGTTTCTTTACAAAGATATGCGCGCTTTTTAAAAAAAATCCAAAATAAAAAATATTTCTACAGAAAGTTCCTCCTTCATTTTTTAATATTCTGTACCAAAGCCTTTTTCAAAAACCGTACTTTTTTTATAGCCAGTATCTAAAAAAATATTATTTTCCTTTTTTTTATTCTGGTGGAAGGTTTTACATTGTTTCGAAATAAAAAAAGTTAAATAGTTGAAAATGAACACAATGGCGACTGTTTTTTTTTTCTAAAAATATATTTTTTTGAAATAAGATACGTAAAAAAGTCTAAAAAAATTGTTCCTCTAAAAAAGTTCCTGTTACATTTTTTGATATTTTGTACCGTTTTTAGAGTATTTTCAAAAATGTATATCTCTAAAAAATGTTTTGGCGCAAAATATTACAAAATGGAATAGGAATTTTTTGTAGAACTTTTCAAAAAATTTGTCTTTTGGCCTTTTTTCCGTACCTCGCTTATTTTTTGAAACAAATTTTGATTTTCAGAGAAGCGGTCGCCGTTTTGTTAACTTCAAATTTTTTCCGACTTTGAAACAATTGGAAATTCCCCATCAGATTCATAAAGAAAAATTCGATTACTTGTAGTTACATCTTTATTTTTAAAAAATGCTAGTTTTTGTTCAAAATTTGTTTAATGCAAAATATCCAAAAATGCAATAATAAAGTGGGATAATTTTGCTTTTTTCTGTATCTCGCGTATTAAAAAAAAAATTATTTTTAATAAATTTGTCACCATTTTCCTAATTTTCAACTTTTTAATATGTTTTTTTGTGGAATATTTTGAAAAATAGTAGCATTACAAAAAATCAGCCGTTTTTTGAAAAATGGAAAAAGAATTTCTTGCAGAACTTGTCGAAAGGAAAAATTTTGCCTTTAGAGTTTTTTGCGTACATTGTTTATTTTTTTCAAAAACAAATTTTTGATTTTCAGAAAGAGTCGCTGTTTTGTTAAATTAAATTTTTTCGGGTTTGAAATAATTATAAATCCCCTATCAGAATCAAAAATAATTCAATTTCGAAAAATCTGGATTTAGAAAAAAGTGCTCGTTTTTTTCCAAAATTTGTTTAATGCAAAATATCCAAAAATGCAATAATAAGATGGAATAATTTTGCTTTTTTCTGTATCTCGCGTATTAAAAAAAAAAAAAAATTATTTTTAATAAATTTGTCACCATTTTCCTAATTTTCTTCTTAATATGTTTTTTTTGTGGATTTTGAAACAGTGTGAAACGTGCAATCAGAATGAAAAGGAAAATAAAATTATTTTGAAAAATAGTAGCATTACAAAAAGTCAGCCGTTTTTTGAAAAATGGAAAAAGAATTTCTTGCAGAACTTGTCGAAAGGAAAAAATTTTTCTTCAGAGTTTTTTGCGTACATTGTTCATTTTTTTTAAACAAAATTTTGATTTTCAGAAAGAGTCGCTGTTTTGTTAAATTAAATTTTTTCGGATTTGAAATAATTATAAATCCCCTATCAGAATCAAAAATAATTCAATTTCGAAAAATCTGGATTTAGAAAAAAGTGCTAGTTTTTTTCCAAAATTTATTAATACAAAATGTCGAAAAGTGCAACAAGAACTTTTTCCCCTCCGAAAGAAATAATTTCGATTTTTTTTTTACTGTATTGTATATTAAAACAAAATTATTTTGAGAAAATTAGTCACCTTTTTATTAATTTTCAACTTTTTAATACGTTTTTATGCGGATTTTGAAACCGTGTGGAACCTCCAATCAGAATGAAAAAGGAAAAGTTAATTATTTTGAAAAATAGTAGCTTCAAGAAACAAGAAACCGTTTTTGAAAAATGTTTTTTGGTGCAAAATATTGAAAAATGGAAGAGAAATTTCTTGTAGAATTTCTCGAAAGGGATAATTTTTTTTCTGGATTTTGCATCTCTTATATTTTTTGAAAAAATAGTAGTGCAATATTAGATTCGAAATTTTAGAAACTGAATCTGAAAATCCGGCGAAAGAAAATTTTGCAACTGGACTCTGTAACAGCCCTGAAAAAAAAAAGTTTTTAAAAAAAGAAATTGAATCCGAGATGCTTTTCTGTAAATATCATAATACACACGTAATATACGATATTATAAAAAATATAAAAATTGTGTGTATGTGTCAAATGCTTGCGTGCGAGCACACATAACGCGTGTACCTTCGATAAAAATATATTATTATATGTATGTTACCATTTCGATGAATACAGCTTGCAATCGAAAACAGGAGAGTGGTACTCTGAAGTTATACATATTGTGATGTTGATTATAATGGACTAATATTTGTTAAATTTTCGTCCACTATTGGGACAAGCCGAACATAAATATATATACATATTATATTTTGGATCACATATCGGTGTGCTCTGAATACAGAAAAAAAATTGGGGCTACAAAGCGTTGCAGGTAATCTAAAGTACCAAGCGAGGCAAACTTTCCGCGGTAAACTTTCCGCGGGCGGTAACGTGCTGCCTCTATAGGAGTCCGCAAGAGATATGCGACTTACCAAGGAAAGTTCACCTCGCGGAAAGTTTACCTCGCGGAAAGTTTACCTCGCGGAAAGTT
>CAKNXH010081345.1:0-24464 GCA_932178445.1 Andricus quercusramuli
TCAGGGCGTCTATCCATCAGGGCGTCTATCCATCAGGGCGTCTATCCGATGAATGAATTTCAATTCCAGTTCACTTTCCCGTTATTTTTCCTCGGTTTATTTAAATAAATTTAAAAGGTATGAATGATTTTTAAAGATTGCAAGAGACTTCGAAGATTTCTGATTAGGAACAAAGAACTTTGGAAAAGAATTACAATTCTGATGTGGAAGAGAGAATTTTGTTTTACAAAAAGCCACCCTGAACAAAAACCTGAAGGACTAAATACAGTTGAAGTATCCATTTTATGGTCGAGAAAGTTTTTTGAAGAGAATAAAAGGATTTTTAAAAAGTGAATCTCGAAACTCGGATAACGAGGCAGTAACACAAAAGCGCACAATTTCACGGTATGGGAAACGAAATGACATTAATTCGTTCAGCCACTGGTGCGCTTCGTCACAAGGGGCAAGTTTGGTCAGACATTTGGGTATTATAATTACGGATTATAAACGGTCGACGAATCACAATTTAGCTGAGGTAGAAAATAATTATTTCGAAATTGCTCTTTGTTGGGTTCCATATTTGAAGGGCTCGGATCGACCAAAAGGTTTCCAGAATCAAACTGGAATGTTTTTCAGGTGTACAATTTGCGTAAACAGCTTCAAGGTTATTTATTATCTCAATTACGCATTTCGCGTAAACACTTTCAAGGTAATATTTTAATTTATCCTTGTTTTTCTCATAACTATATCATGCAGTAAAAAATGCTAGGACAAATCAAAATATGACCTTGAAATTTTTTTTACGCCAAATGCTTGATCAAGATATAACCTTGAAGTTGTTTACGCAAATTCTTCTCTCACAATTGCGCAATATTATTTTATGACGTCATCGGGTTCCTTTAAAAATATTCTAGAAACTTAACATGTCGGTAACAGGAATCTTGCGTTAGAAGTCTCTAACTGATGAGGATTGGATGAGGTAATCAGCTTGAGATATCATCTTCATTAGGGCGGTCCAAATTTAGAGCTAAAAAGTCGAATTTTCGACAAAAAAGTTCAAGAGTCCTACCTTACCGACTAAGTTTCTAGAATTTCGATGACGTCACAAAATAATATTGCGCTATTGCGAGAGATGAATTTGCGTAAACAACTTCAAGGTTATTCATTATCTCAATTCAGCATTTCGCGTAAACACTTTCAAGGTCATATTTTAATTTGTCCTTGTTTTTCTCATAACTATATCATGCAGTAAAAAATGCTAGGACAATTCAGAATATAACCTTGAAATTTTTTACGCGGAATGCTTGATTAAGATAATGCATAGCCTTGAAGTTGTTTACGCAAATTCGCTTCTCACGATTGCGCAATATTATTTTGTGACGTCATCAGGCTCCCTCAAAAATATTCTAGAAACTTAGCACGATTAAGAACCACTTGACCTTTGGAACGGTCTCCCTACTTATCTACGGTACAATTTTTTTCTTGTTTTAAATTTGAATTGTGAAAATTTCATGGTGATTAAAACTGAAACCAGGTTATTACGGAAAACTTAAAATTAATCCACGCCTTATTCACGTTCAAAGGTTTACAAATTCAGGATCAACTAAATAAAAACTTTAAAAAATTAAAAAATAATCATTGAGTTCAATAGAATTAAGTAAATTTAGAAGAATTCAAGTAAATTAAAAAAATTCAAGAAAATTCAAAAGAATTGAGGGCAAATTATTAAGAATTTAGGGTGAATTCCAAAAAATAATTTCAAATTTCTTCAAATTTTGAAAAGCCTACTAATTTATAACCAAAAAAGTGACTAATGACTGCAAACCAATTTAAAAGAATTTAAATGAATTGGGAATAATTTTAAAAATCGAAAAAATGCCACTGATTTCAGTAAAATTTGAGCGAATTTAGTGGAATTTAATGGAATTGAAAAGAATTCAAATGAATTGGGAATAATTTTTAAAATCGAAAAAATGCCACTGATTTCAGTAAACTTTGAGCGAATTTAGTGGAATTTAATGGAATTGAAAAGAATTCAAATGAATTGGGAATAATTTTTAAAATCGAAAAATTGCCACTGATTTCAGTAAAATTTGAGCGAATTCAGTGGAATTTAATGGAATTGGAAAGAATTCGATAAAATTCATGAAAAATCAAGCTGAATATAGAAAGCAATCAAGTGAATTCAAAACAATTCAAGAATATGAGAAAAAAAAATCATTGAATTGAGTAAGTTTGAAATCAGTTTAGAAAAAATTAAAGAGGACTTGAAAGAATTTGATGAAATGCTTGAGAATTTAAGGTGAATTTTAGAGACTTCGAGATGAATTAAACAATTTTTTTTAAGAATCCACTGAATTGAGTAAAATTGTGTGAATTTAGAAGAATTCAAAAGAATTCAGAATTCATTATTAAAATTCAGGGCGAATTCCCTCCAAGCTATTGAAATAAATAACAAGTTTCTGGGAATTACGAGTTTTTAATAAAATAAGAGAATTTTTAACTGAAAAAGATGAATTTTCCAGCAAAAATAAAATAGCTACATTATTAATAAAAAATGCATTGCCAACAAAAAAAGAAGAAGAATTTTCAACAAAATTGGTTGAATTTTTTTCCAATGAAATCAACTTTTAACTAAAATGATGCAGTTTCAATTATAAAAATAAATCTTTAAACAAATAGTTGAATTTTCAACCAAAAAGGTTATATTTCTACCAAAAAAAGACAAAATTTCAACAAAATAGACGAATTTTCAACTAAAAAAGATAAATTTTCAAAAAAAAATAGAACAGCTTAATTTTAAGCTAGAGAAACAATTTTTTAACCAAATAAAATAAATATCCAACGAAATAGTTAAATTTGTAATCAAACAGATAAATTTTCAACTAAAAAGATCTAATGTCCATAAACAAAATTTCGACGAAAATTAAAGTTACAAAAATTAATTTTTAATGAAAAAAAAACCTATTTTCAACCAAAGAAATGAAATTTCAAGCAAAAAAATTAATTTTCGACGAAACAGATTAAATGTTTATTTAAAAAAATATCGACGAAAAATGACACAGTTAAATTTTTAGTTAAAAAAATTAATTTTCAACTAATTTTATACAAAAAAGAGAATAAGTTTTAACAAAATACATGGATATTTAATTAAATATCTTAATTTTTAATGAAACTTTTAAATAAAAAAGATAATTTTTCAACAGAAAAGTAGAATGATTTATTTTTCAGTTAGAAAAATGAGTTTTGAGCAAATAAAATAGATTTTCAACGAAATAGTCAAATTTTCAACCAAACAAATGAATTTCGTATCAGAAAGATTAAATGTCTATAAAAAAAATTCGACAAAAAATTTAGTTAAAAAATCAATTTTCAATGAAAAACTAATTTCCTAACAAAAAAGAATAATTTTTAGCAAAATACATGAATTTTCAACCAAATATTTTAATTTATAATGGAATTTTTAACCTAATAGTTGAATTTTTAACTGCAGAAAATAAATTTTTAATCAAACATAGAATAGTTAAATTTTCAGTTCGAAAATAATTTTAAAACTGTTACAAAATCGTTAAATTGTAAGAAAGTAGTTCCACTTAGTAGATTTTATTCTAAATAAAGGATAATTAGTGCGCAATGTTTTAATCTTTTAAAATTCCCTAAAATATTTAAAGATAAAAGCTCTTGAAAATGCCTCAGAAGTTTAAAAAATAGTTTATAACCTTAAAAATCCTTTAAAATTGTTAAGATCTATTAAAGAAGCTGCAGCAGGGTCAACTGCACAGAGCGGAGAGTACTCAGCCGCACGCTCTGGAGGGCCGCCTCGGCTGTCAATCAGGCAGGTCATAAATGTGTATAATAGAGTCATTGTTTGTCTCAAACAGGTTTTCCTTCCCCAATAAGATGTTCCTCTTTGAAGGATATATTTAGCAAATGTTTGGCTACAGCATGAGCACCTCTCGCGGAAACTAAATCAGACTCTTTGAAATTTCTCGTTTGCGATCAGGCTGACATGAACGTTGAGCTTAAGATATCCCGAGAAAATCAGTTCTACTTGTGTGAACGAGGAACGAGGAAGAACCGTGTCGTTGACAGTTGACAGTTGGTAAATGATCTAGTTTAGAGAGTGAGAAGGTGCGAGAAAGCAGCAGACGGAGAACGATCACGATGAGTGGAAAAGGGACCAAGAGAAACTGGAGAGAAAGGGTGGAAGGAAGGGTCTCTTAACTATTCATCTTCTTGGCAATCCAACAAACTTTCCAAGCGCTTACCCTTAGCTTAGAATACTAAAACTGTCGCGTCGCCGACCAAATCATCCTGTCATAAACTCAACACTCAGGTCCATCATCGAGATAATGTACTTGCAAGAAGGGACCACTGATCCTCATCAGCGAAACGAGTCGTTTAGATTCATTCACAAGAAAATGTATTGAATTAGCTAACAAGCCTTGATTTAATTAACCCACTGAACTGATCAGCTTTTGAGAAAAAATTCGATCTAGGAATTGACCCAATTTCCCTGACCCAAACCAGTTCTGATATCCAAATCCATTTTATCAACTTCTCTCAGAAATAAAAGTAAAGGAAAGGAAGCAATTTTGATGCAAAGTAGGTTGGAGTTTCCACAAATATTTTCAAATGAATAATTCATAGCTACTACATGTGTCAACATCAGGAGAGACGTGAAAGTCGGGGGCAGAGTTTGATGTCAAGTTTTCAGAAACCTTATCCCGCTAACGGACAAACGGATGGACAGCGTGTCATCTGCACGCGATAAAGCGGATTGGCACTAAATGCCGAGGGATCTGGAAATAGGAACAAGTCACCTAGTAGCGATAATTGAAATAGGGTAGTTTAACGGGTTCAGAGCCACGGGGAGGAAATTACACCAAAGCTAGGGTCAATTGGAAAATTTCAAATACTATTTGAAATTTGATTACAATCTTCGCACGATATTTTAGTTTTTGAAATGAGATCTAATTAGATCTAATTAATCGAATATAATTAGAGCAAAATCAATAAGCTAACTTGTGGCTGTCTGGTTGACTGGAGGTCAATCATTGTCATGACAAATAAAAGGTAAGGAGAACCTCTCACGCAAAGTTGTAATTCATATTTGATAGGAAGCAGTCTATATTCTAGATCATTTTACCTCAAAAATATATACCTTCGTGCAGCTTGAAGAGGGACACGTTTTTGGAAGTTGGTGTGGGAATTTAATTAAATATCTGCGACGAGTGGAAGGGGATTAGGCGTTGTCAGTGCCAAGTAACGTCAGAGACGCAAGCTCGAAAAGTTCGAACGAACGAACGAGGCGTATGCAACCATGGGGATCCCTAAGAGCGACCGGATGAGGATGGAGAGAAAATGTCTAGACGTATCATTGTCACGCTTTCCCTATTACTGTTCGAACCATGTCACCCTTTTCCGCACTTGGGAATTTCGACCACTCTCTAAAAAAGAACTTTTCCGTCACGGAAGTTCCACCAATAAATCATTACTTGGAAACCTAATCGAATAAGACCAATCTAAAGGTAATTTATTTACTCCTGAGAGCGGGACAATTATTAGCTCGCCTTGTGCGGATATTAAATACCATCTGATAACCGACATGGACCCTAATGAAATTCCGTATCCTGACCGAATGCGATAATACCAATGCAAAGCGAAGATGGAGGGATACTAAGCCGATAATACTGAAATCGGCCGTTTATTTAGACCCTTTCGTAGGTTAAACCGTGCAAACATCTCGGGTTCTGGCGAATTAAAAGCCCATGAATAGAGGATGCAAATTCGGCGGGTGTTTACTTGGGATCGATGTTACTGTGCCATTTGCATATTTGGAACAGAGATTAGGCGTAACTGGTTGAATCCTTACCTTCAGGTTCAAGCAAAGATCTGAGCTTTTCAAGACGAATGCTAATTCCGAGTAGCATAAGTCTATCATCATCAAGAACGGAACTAGAACCATAGTCACCATCTAGGTCAAATCAAGCTAAATATCTATTAGCAAAACCCTAGAGGTATCAAAACAATCCTTAATTGAGTTAAATCTTTTGAGATTGTCAATGTGATGGTTTCCGACTGGGACCAGCTTCAAACATAACGTAGTGTTCGGAAGAACATTGATGTCAAGCACCTGTATCCAGACACCGATACCACCATTAATTGACCCATTTTTTTTTGTCATTAGATGAATCCATTAGGGCTAATGAGCAATTCCTAAACCATCAATAAAATCCATTACTTCTAACCATACAATCATTACTCTATGTCATAGACTGATGATCCGTAACTCACACAATTCGGCAAGTTATATCTGAACTATTTGTAGCCCTATAATTGGCCAACTGACTGTTGGGTTTATGTTTTCTTAACTACATAAATAAGAACTAAGGTCAATCGGCAAATTCCGTGACAAAAAACATTCTCTCATTAAAACATTGAGATAAGTCAAATCGATATTGCTTTGCATTACCATACAATCTTGAGAGGTAGGGTTTTCACGCAAATTGTGGCTTTTAAAATAGTTCATGTGGAGCGTTTATCAGATTTAAGGTCAGTGAACCAGTAGGTGGAAGCCGTAGGAGAAAATCACTTTTTATTCAGAGTTTATGTTCTCTCTCTAGAAAAGCTTAGAGCTTGTCTAGTGTTTAGTTTTCCTGATGTGTTTCACAATTTTTTAATCGTTTATAATTTCTGGGTGAACAGGGAGAAATTATTGGAAAGCTTGGGCGCCCTTGATCGAATCGCTGGTGTGATAACTCGCTAATAACCAAAATTCTCAATCGAAAGGGTCGTTATGAGGCTCAGCTTGCAATCCAAAGTTTAAATTCCATCTGTGAATTCAACGCCTCTACTAATCTTTCCGGTACCATTCATCGCGTCAAGATAGATAGGATTTCCGCACATTCCACATTATATTACCTCCCTGTCTTCGAGGAAAAGTTTCTAGCAGTCGAGTTAGTTTGGGAATGTCTTTAATAAGAAATTGATAAAAGATTCTTTACCAGGATTGCTACAGAAGATCGTTTTCAAAAATCCATGACTTTTCTAGGTTTTCCAGGTCTTCTAAAACCCCAGTTTATGTTTCCTTATCAAAATATATTTTACAGAAGTGCACTCACCTGTATAGGGTCGACTGTAGTTTCGATTTACTTTACTGTAAATCGCCGGCAACGGTGATTCAGCGCCCGGAACAACATACGATTTGCTTTTGCTGTCTCTGGGATCACTGTACTGCTCTACAACCTCGACATCAGGCTGAAAATGAATAATAATAATCACAGGTAATTACTAATCCTCTAGCAGAGCCCTGAATGGAAATTATTAGCTGGAGGAATTAGAGCTTGAACAATGGTTCGCTTTTGCGTGTATATATTGTACGTCCACATCCATCCCTTTGGAATGCGAAGGGGAAGGGTTATTTCCAGAGCTTTATTCCCTTACGGATTCAGTGGAATTTCGAGGATGGGTAATTATCGTTCTAATCTGAACCAATTGTCCTAATGGCCTGACAAGAAACAGATAAATATTTATACAACTTGCTTCAAAAGCTGTCAACGGAAGAGAATAGAAGAAAATATAAGAAATCCTAATTATAGAAATAATGAATCAGAAATAATTCAAATAAGAGGATTGGGAATTAATTCTCGGAATATAATAAGACTCTTGGAAGAATCGTCAAAAGGCTCGTGGATAATAATGGGTAAGGATTATAAGAATAATAATGTCCCAAGGGGCTGACAGAATCAGACTTTGATTCGCAGAATAGAACGAATAATCAATAACCTCCGTGGAGTTACAGTTTTCAGGGTGTATCGCTGATAGGAGAAAGTATTATGGCCACAAGGTTCGAGTCGAAGGAGAAGACGAAGGTAAGGAAGACAAGTAGCCTTAAATTGAAAGAGCCTGAAATTGAAATTCTCCTGCCAAAGTTCAACGCTTTGCCCCCGGGGGTTGTCTTCCAGACGCCAATGGCTTCCCTCTTGATTTGCGTAGGAGCCGATAAATTCGAGATGTTTGTACGGAAATTACCAAGACTCCTCTGTGAGGCCTACTAGTTCGAGTGTCTCTAATTTCATTACCAAACCGCAAATTCTTGCAAGTACATATTCCGACAAAACAGGCCGATTTTACCCAAGAATTTTAGAGAAAAATAAACGGTCTACCGGCAACAATGCAACTTAGACAATTCAAAACAATTCAAGGACATCATACTAGCTCTCAGATTTCTTATTCGAGAGATTTGAAATCGATTGATCAACGGTTGAAGTTTTTTCGTAATCAATCCATGTTCAGGGAGATGTATCGGTTTGTCTATCGGAATTCAAATTACCACCCTGGTATCACATAACTTGTAGCCTACTAAAAACCTTGTGTCAACTTGCTGCTATGGAAGGGTGTTATCTTTTTGAATAGGCTAATAAAAGAATAGTCCCATAAAAGGCCAATAATACAAGTACCTCCCTTAAAGGGTGAAAATCGAGGGTAGCTTTGTTCGTGCTTTGGGGTAATCCTATTGATTTATCGAGAACTCTAAGCCGATTAAGCGGCCACTGAATTATAATTGGCTGCGATTATTAACCTGTAGGCAAGCCCTGGACTGAATCGTATTTAGGGATATCATTGCTGACCCATCCTTTACTGTGTAAATACATCAACTCTACATCCTACAATTACATCTACAATTACTATTACATCTGGCAATCTCGTCCCGGAATTTACTAGTCCTGACGCAGACAACTGTCTGAAGCAGAATTCTGAATAGATTGTCTCGAAAATGCCTTCGATCATTAATTTAACAGACAACATTCCCCAGAGGGTCAGTAGTGTCCTACAACTGTAATAAGCAATCTAATGAACTAAAAATGATTATTATGCGGAAGTAGTAACGTGGAGAGTTAATTCATTAAAGATGTAAATGATACACCATGCTTTAGTTTCCCCTGTTTAATATTCAGAAGCGTATTTAACTTTTGAATAAAATATCACGGGGAAGGTTAGGTACTCCCCATAACTCACAAAAGCTCCACAACTTGGAAAGGGGTCTATTGAGGTAAACTTATCATAAAGGAAAATCAAACTTTACGAAAAAATTTCTTGCAAGTAGAAAAAGGCTGAAGCTTTGAAGTTTCACCCCCTTTCCTCCGACCTCGTTCTCGACTATGAAAAGCTCCGTGGACTCGAGCACCTTGCACGATTTTCTTGGGCAGAAGGTTTCCACTGCTCAAGTTTGTGCATTTAAACTCTTTGTTAAGATGATAAATGTCATCTACGCATAAAATAAGGCGCTAAAGTATTAAGTAGGACTTGGGAAAAAAGAAGAGAGCGAGAGAGTCATAACGATTCACCCTCTTCAGTCAAGTGGTGTGCTTCTTCGTGGGGTTTGGAAAACAGGGTGGCACAAACTCTTGTTTCTTGTCTCTTGTTCCCAGGTGTCACCTCTGCTTCCCTTTTTAAAGCTTCTCTCGCGATTGCCAAGCAGTGTTTTGTTTCTTCCAGACATCCCTCGAGAAAGCAGCACAAAAGTATATAAGCTGTTGATATCTGGTTCTAGGCTTTCTCAAACGAACTTAATCTTCTCCTTTGTTCTAGTTCTGTCGGCTCAAGACATTCGCAGACTTGGCAAATTTAAATTTAATCAAAGAACTTCAAGAATATTTTGCCAGTAAATGGACAGGGAGAGTTTTAATCCTAAATACGCACTTTACCGACATCGAGACATTTCCTCAGCTCAAGTATTTCCTGCCGGTGCTACCTTTTTAGAATATTTTTGATGACGTCATAAAATTATATTGCGCAAACAATTTCAAGGTTATTTATGACTCATTAAAATGACAAATAACCTTGAAGCTGCAGACTTGCAGTTGAACTTTTAACCAAATAGTTAAATCATCAAGCTCACAAGACGAGTTTTATGTCATCAAGAACATTCTAGAAACTTAGCGAGGATGCGAATCACTTGATCTGCGGAAAGGTCTCGATGTCGGTAAAGTAGAAATTCTGGATTAGAAATCTCCCTGTCCACATCCTACCCTTTTCTCTGATTTTGGCGAATTTTGATTTTCCACGTGAATGCGAACATCGAGGGGAGGTAATATTTCAGCAGAAACATTTAGCGCAATGCTGGAGGCAACCCCAGACACCAGAACTGAGTGCTGGAGCAATTATAAGCAACGCCGGAAGTCACCCGTTCCCAACTGTACCCCGGGGGTATTTTGTCACCCCCATAATTATATTTCTCCCTTCAGTCAATTCTACGAGTTGCTCACTGAAAAATATCAATGCTTCTACATCCGAAAAGACGACTTCTCTTCAATTCTACCGGAAATGATGTTGCTTTGAGAAGAGCTTTTGTTGGCAGACTGATAATAGAGGAATGGAGGATTTTTCATGTCTTCAGAAATAGGAAATCCTTGAGTAGAAATGGGAAATTCTTAACTAGAAATGGGAAATCCTTGAGTAGAAATGGGAAATCCTCAAGTGAAAATATGACATTGAACATTTAGGAAAATAAAAACAAATATTCTTGAAAGATTGAGCAAACTCAAGAATGCATTTTTCCAGGAGATTTTTGTTTTAAAAGCTTTTGCTATTCAATCCTCATCTGAATCACTCATACTCTCGGATGGAGGGTCAGTTAGGGGAGTTGCTAATGGAAGAGTCGTAAAAGCGGAAAAAGTAAGTTTGAAGAATGCTTTAAAGTTAAGCTGATTGCGAGGGTGCACAACTGTTGAAGAATATAAGTTATAAGAATATAAATGTGTAGGATAATATTAAAAATTGGACCCAGGACAATCATTTTTTAGAATTTTCTAAAAGTTATCCAAGACCCTGAATTTTTTGGTTTCAAGTTGATATACTTACTTTATCGATTGTAGGACTTGGCAGGGCCCATTGGACAGTGGAAGTAGCAGCCGCTGCACTAACTGGACGCCTTTTATTTACGAAATCAACCGGCAAACTGTAATCGTCGCACAGTGAAATCTGAAAAAAAAACAAAATTAAAATTATTAATAACATTTTAAAAAGTTGCGTCCATCAGTGGAATAAAGCTGATTTACAAACTCTGCAACCCAAAATGGTCAAAAAACAAGGATATAGGTTGATTTTTCACGAAAATAGGGGAATAAGGGAAGCAATTTTTGTAAATAAAATTAATGTACAGGTACTATATTAAATTTAATATGAAACGCTTAAAATTTCAAGCAAATTTCCAAAAATTATGGGTTTTTCATCAAATAGTTTAATTTTGAAGAAACTAGTTGAATTTTCAATCAAATGGTTAAAGTTTCGAACAAAAAAGATTAAAATCAATAAAAAACAATTATAAAGTAAACCAAATTGTTTAATTTTCAAGCCAAAGAGACAAATTTTTTAGAAGGCAGTTGTATTTTCACCCTTTGAATATAAATTTCCAAAATAGTTGAATTTTCTACCAAAATAATAGAATTTTAAAACCGAAAAAAAAAATTTAACAAGATGGTTAATTTTTTATCGAAAAAGATGAAATTTCTATAAAAGAGTTGAATTTTCAACCGTAAATATGAATTTTGAATAAATAAAGTCATTTTTAACCAAGTAATTGAACTTTCAACCAAAAACAAACAATTTTGAACAAAAAATGGAAAAGTAAATAACCAAAATAATAAGAGAAATAAGACAATAAAAAAGGTGCTTTTCAACCAAACAGTTGAACTTTCAACCAAAAACGATAAATTTTCAACCGTGAATGAAATAGTTAAATTCAATATTAACAAAATAATTTTTTTATTTAAAAAGCGCATTTTCAAACAAAGAGATGAATCTTCAAATAATAAAGTCAATTTTTTATAAATTGATTTAACTTATAAGCAATCAGTTTAATTTTCAATCAAGAAGACTAAATGTTTAACAAAAAAGACAAATTTTCAACCAAATAGTTGAATTTTCGATTAAAAAGGATAAATTTGAAAAAATTTTGAAAAAAAAAATTTTAAGAAGTAGTTAAGTTTTCAGTTCAAAATATTAATTTTCAAACAAACAAACGAATTTTCAACAAAAAATGGAAAAATAAATAATTAAAATAATAAAAGAAATAAAACAATAAATTTAACTTTGACCGAGCAGTTTAATTCTAAATGAAAAAGATTAACTTTTTGCGAAAAAAAAAAAATTAACCAAATAATTGAATTTTCAATTAAAAGGGATACATTTTTAACAAAAAAGGGAGTAGCTACATTTTCAGTTCCAAATATTAATTTTCAAACAAAACAAAAAAAAAAGGAATTTTCAACAAAATAGTTAAACTTTCCACCAAGTTAGTTAAATCTTCAACCCACAAAGATGAATCCTAATGAAAAATTTAATAATAATTTTTGTAACTAAAAATTATCAATTTACACTCAAAAATGGAATAGTTAAATTTTCAACCGAAAAAGAAAAAAGAGTTTTAAAAAAATTAAATCTTGGACGAAATAAAATGAATATTTAACAAAGTAGTTCAATTTTCAACCAAGTAATTAAATTTTCAATAAAAAATATGAATCTTCAAGAAAAAAAGTAATAGTCGAGTAATCAATTAAAAGCGATCGATTTTAAGCTAAAAATGAAATAGTTAAATTTAATATTAACAAAATAATATTTATGATCCACAAAAACGAATTTTCAACCAAAGAGATGAATCTTCAAATAATAAAATGAATTTTTTATAAATTGGTTTAACTCATAAACAATCAGTTTCATTTTCAATCAAGAAGATTAACTTTTTACCAAAAAAGGCAAATTTTCAACCAAATAACTGAATTTTCAATTAAAACGGATAAATTTTCAACAAAAAAGAGAGTAGTTAAATTTTCATTTCAAAATATTAATTTTCAAACAAAAAAAAACTAATTTTCAACCGTAAATGTGAATTTTCAATAAATACAGTAATTTTCAATCAAATAGTTGGACTTTCAACCAAAAACTATCACTTTTCGACTAAGAATGGAAAAATAAATAATAAACATAATAATAAAAATAATAAAATAAATAAAACAATAAAAAACGCACTTTTCAACTAAACAGTTGAACTTTTAACAAAAAACGATACATTTTCAAACCAAAATGGAATAGTTGAATTTAATTTAAACAAAATTATTTTTTCAACGAAAAAAAAATTATTTTTAATTAAATTGATGAATCTTCAAATAATAAAATGAATTTTGTATGAAGTGATTTAACTTTTAATCAAACAGTTTGATTCTAAATCAAGAAGATTAACTTTTTACCAAAAAAGATAAACTTTCAACCAAATAATTGAATTTTCAAAAAAAAGGGAGTAGTTCAATCTTCAATACAAAAAGATAAATCCTCAATGAAAAATTTAATAATAATTTTTGTAACTTATAATGATCAATTTACAAACAAAAATGAAATAGTTAAATTTTCAACCGAAAAAGAAAAAACATTTTTGAAAAAGTTAAATATTCAACAAATAAAATGTTCAATTTATTCAACCAAAGAACGAATTTAAAAAAAAATTAAATCTTCAACGGAGAAAATGAATCTTTAATAAAGTAGTTCAATTTTCAACCAAGCAGTTTAATTTTCAACCAAAACAGATGACTTCTCAAGAAAAGATGTAATAGTTAAATTTTCAGTAAAGAGAATCAATTTTCAACAGAAAAAAAAACGAATTTTCAACAAAATAGTGAAATCATGAACCAAGAAAATTAATTTTTAAGAAAGTAATTCAACTTTTAACCGAGTAGTGGAATTTTCAACCAAAAAATATGATTTTTAAACAAAATAGCTGAATTTTCAACAAAATAATTAAATTGTCAACGAAATAAGTAGAATTTTATTCAAAAGAGATGAATTCTGAACCAAAAATATAACAGGAGACTTTTAAATCAAAAATAATTATCTTTTAACCAAAAATAGTTGGATTTTCTGAGGGGCTATTCACTTCTAAAAACATTTCACTCTCGCAATCTGAAAATCTTTCCAAATTAAAAAAATAAAATTTCAAATATCGCATATTTAACGATAAAAAGGGGAAGTTTTTTGAGAATAGGGGGAAAAGGGGAATTTTAAGAAAAAAGGGGAAACTAAGGAAAAAAGAGGAAGACTGTGCACCCTGCAATTTCAAAACCAGAGAGGATTTCAGTGGAAATCCCAGCAGAATAGACGCCAAATACACCATCGAATCAGGTGATGTCTAAAGTCGATTATGTCAGAGGCAATGCACGATTTGAACATGTAGAACATGTACGTCGAAGGGTGCGTATGACGGACAAAAGGGATGAGATTGATACAGGAGTAACTGCGGTTCACCACGAACTCAGTGTTAGGCAGTTCGTGTTGTGGTCTCGTTTCGAAAAGTTTGGCTCATGGACATCATTAACGGATGCGAGGCTATCGAGTAAATGTAGATTGAGCTGCCAAAATTTATCGTACTCGTCAATTATGGCTATGGGAAACGGCTAGCCAACACCAACGATAGCACATAACGAGATTATTATTCCTGCCCAATCAGAGTTATCGATATTTTAGCTGATGATGTTGCTCAAATATGATTATTTCCGGCTGTGTTGGCTTTTCTGATAGACAGTAAATCCCGGTATCAGAATGATCCATTTTTGCAGGTTCAAAATTGATTTTTACACATCTCCAATTGGACATTAAAACCTGAACCTGGTTCTGAAATGATGTTGCCGAAATACGATTATTCCCATCTATGTTGGCTTTGCTGATACTGATAGTAATACTTTAATAAATGCTGGTCGATTACTTATAATTCGAGTAAAATCCTCATCATTTCCCGGGGTTAGTCTCCCATCCAGGAAGCATTCATCATACTTACGAATTTCAAATTATCCTCGCCGGGCATGTTGCATGCAATAAATCGTTGCAGTTACAACCAAAAATGACACAATGGTCGATTTATGAACTTGGCAATTCGCGCAAAGTAGATTTTTGTTCTGCAGATATAAAGTAAAATTTCCTCCTATTTTATCATCCTTGTTAATTCATGCATGAAAAATTCTGCTATCTGTGTGAATAACTGTGCTACAAATGAACCTGGTACAGGCCTGCTACTACCATTGTTGGCATTCTCGAGAGCTTCCGGAAATGAAGTGAGATTAAATGTTCCGGGAGATATTAACGAGCAGTCTTTCCGTGACACGATTTTATATTTCCTTCTGCTTCAGACATTAGTCTTAGGCAAGAAAAGGGGCCGTTCAGAGAATCGACGAGCTATAAACGAATAATAAGGAGGAAAGCCCTATTGATTCAACTTTGAAGCAACTTCGTCATTTCGTATCTGGAGTCCAAACTTTTTTCAATGAATAATAACCACTTTTCAGCGGGTGCCGCCCTCAAAAGTCGTTGTTCGCCCGAGTCCCCGACTCTTGGTGGAAACTTGCTTAAAAGGAAATAATAAGAGGGAGCAAGGCGATGGTGATATTTACAGCTCAGCCCAATGGCAAATAAAGAGTTCCATAATGAGATACTTTATCAGCCTAGCGGTTTAAAAATTGTTCGCAAAAATTCAGTTTGCATTTAAGCGCAAAATGATGAAAAGAAGTTTCTTGAAAACAAGGTAAAAGAGGGGAATAGGGTGTGAAGTCTGATAATAGAAAAGATAACTGCTAAAAATCGATAAACAATGTCTGGTGTCTTTATGATTGTAAATGATTATGGAATCATAGGCTGATGAATCCAAGAGCAGGCAGACAGGAACAGAAAAAGAGAGTTCGAGGTAGCTTTAGCCTTAGGCAGTGCATTGTTGCAGTGCCGGTGATTACTGCGAACTATCTCTGAAGTTTCTAGCGTTGTCGCGAAGTGCCCGAGGGTCTGCGTCTAGTTATCAGGTGGCGACTCCGGTTTTACTGCTTTGTCTATCCTATGCACAATTGCACTCATAAAGTCTTTCCTGCTAAACTTGATAAGCTGCTGAACTTGATAAGCTACTGTCCGACCCATTATCACCCCCCTAGATGGAGAACATTTGCTTAAGGAAATAGTCAGGTTGACAGGTCTAGAGTAGGAAACACCCTTCATGTACAAAAAATCCGATAGCACACCACAACTCCAAGTATCTTCGAGTCACGAAGTTTCTCCAATGTCGGAAGTTTCGAACACGTCTCGTTGAGAGGAAAAACATCTTGGATTTAGCTATTGACAAGGGTTGTCTTGAAGATGACGGTTCTCAGGGATCTACGGAAGATTGTTACAGCTACACCGTTACGGGAGTACCTTTTCCCAGAAGAGTGGAAGAGGGAGGATACGAGATGCAGGAACTTCTAAAATCAATTAGCAGCCCCTTAGGCACTGGGAGAGGGCTGAGGGCGATAAGGAGGGGTCGTTTATCCCAATAGAGGAACCGGTAGAACAATCACGGCGCTTCTGTGACTATATAGGACTGCTTTGGTTACTCTGCACGATCTCTATATCTATATACCTTATCAACCCTTTCACGCTAGTCCCGCTCTATTGCCCCAGACCCATGAGATTATCACGGAATGATTTAGACGACCTTAGGGCTGTGACGCCAACACCCATTTTTCTTCGATTCCCATTCATAGTTCGCTTCCGCAGCGTTGATTTAGTTTACTCTTCAGGACACATTAAATTCTTCTCTCTTTTCCTTTCTAATTTTATTATTTCCCTTGTCCTGTCCAACTATCTTTTTAAACAACCATAGGTATAAGTTTTAACAAGCTGTTCTAGCACCCTTTTGTTCTGATCAGAACTACGATGTAAGTTCAATGATCTTGAAAACTCTTCCTGTGGCACTCTGTATAATTGAGCGACGTGTAAGGACCCAACTTGGTAAGGGTGGTCTTTCATTCCTGAAGGATACAGGGATGCTGGTGATGGTGCCTGGAGTCTCTTTGTCAAAAGTCTTGATAGGATGGAACGAAGGGAAGAAGATAGAGTAATGGAAGGTTAAGGATAGTAGATGATTAGGGACTGTTATACCAGCCTCTGGACTACGTTTCATTGCTTAGCCTCCGCCCTCAGAGCTGGCACAAGAACTGGGTGGACTTTGAGTGAAGTTCGCTCCTTTGAACGACCATGCGATGCCAAAGCTTCCACCCTTCCCCCTCGCCTCTTGATGGCTCCGGGACAAAAAGGACCACGAGCTTTGCTCTCTTCTTTCCAAACGGAATGAAGGAAAGAAAACGTTTCACCAGTGCCAATGAAGTTCCATTCATCACTTATTGATTATTTTTAGGATGACAAGACTTCACAACCCAAAATTATCTTAAAACATGGTAAATAGGAGATTAATAGGGGAATCAATTCTTTTTAATGAAATGAATGTAGTTAGGGTAATGGAACCAATTACCGAGGGGGATCATATTGTCCGACGTCGAAGATACAATTCTTTCTATTATAACTATTACGCACAATTAATTTTTCTGATTCAGAAGCTTAATGTTTTCACATTTTTTAGACTCATTTCTGCTTCTTTCCTACTGGAACGAATTTTCAAGACATCCTTGCAGACCTCGAAGGCTTAGTCAAAGATAATGAACGAAGAAAAACGAGAGACATTTATAAAATACGTGGCTTTTCCTGGGGAAATGGGAATTCTGTCTGGTCAAAGTTAGGTGTCGATAATGATGTTCTATTACTGCCCGAGAGTTCTCTTCAAGGTTCTCTTGCGTGTAGCACGAGTAGTAAGGGGCAACGTTGCCCTTTACTACTAACAAAAATCCCATGGTCATGCAATTTTAATCAGCTTTTTTACAATAAAGGGAAAAGAAAACTGGAACGAAGTGGATCGAAATATCTTTGGGATAATCCGACGAATCCTCCACAAGCGTTTGCATACGAGCTTAAGAAGTATTTATCCTCATCCTTCTGAACCCTCTCTAAACGGGACGAGCTTTAGAATCTAGTTCAAATTGAAAATAAACTCAAATCTCAGAGTCAACTTTCTGAGGGAGAATCAACTTTCTAAGGGAGAATCATATTTCAATGTTTTCCCACTAAGAGAGTCTTTGCTCTGATAGAAGTTCCACATTGATGAGATCAATATTTGAGGATGTTAACTTCTCACTGATGGTAATTAAGTACCTAACTGACTTTTTCTCTGTGAAGTCTGACAGGTTAATGCGATACTTTATTAGTTTAATTTATCATTGTGTGATTTAAATCTCCTTACTCAAAGCACTTTTGGCACTCCTTGTTTATTTTTTCGAGCTTCAAGGACCAGAATTCGATTTCTGTATTGTGTGGATGTTTCGTAAACAAATAAAGAAAAAGCTGAGTGTCGTTGCTCGAGAAAGCCGAAGGTAAATCGCGAAAAGGAGTGTTTCGGGAGCCCCGTGGGGCAAATTCCCGATTTATTCAAACCGCCAAATACTTGGATCCCATAAAGAGAATGAATGGGATTGTGGTGGTTGCACCAATGCTCAGGGCTGCTTTAGGGGTTCATAAAATACGCGTTTTTATTTTCTCTCCCTCTCTCTCTCTCTCTTTCACCTCTCTTATACCTCCTTCTTCTCTTTCCCTCCCGTTCCGCGTGCCTACTTTCACCTTTCTCTCTCTCATCGCATTTCCACTTTCACTCCCCTCTGCACTCGAAACTCCTCTCGGCAGGGTGGCCAGCGCTATTACCATGAATTTACATAGTCTCACTCCAAACTCCGAACATATTGCACCGCTTTGATTTATGCGAAATATTTGCTAAATATTCCGTTTAATCTCCGTTGCTCGGAATCCAGAGAAACAACCCTGTGATGGTATTTCTTTGTCAACAATAGGAGGGCGCCCAAGAAGAAGGATGTTTGGGAATGGAAAAGATAAACGTTTCATTTCATCGCTATGAGTATTTCAGGGCAATTAGAGTCTAGATCACGATGCAATCATCTTGTCAAAGGAAACTGTACTTCCGGAAATGTGGAATTCTGGCTATTAAGCAAGATTAATCTTTTTGAGGAAAATTAATCTTTTGCAAAAAGAGGAATTGTTCTTTGTGGCTAACTTTGTTTCAAGTTGCTCAACGCACAGCTGGAAACGAACAAAGTAATTTCGAAAGATTCCTGGTTCAGCCATTTTGTTCAAAATAGTTGCTTCGTTAAATAAATTGTCGATAATGACTTGAGTATAAAGCCTGCAGCCATGACTGAGGTGTCCAGATTGGTCAAATGAAAAGGGTTATGGGGAAATGTGACCCCTTACCTTCGGGGTCTTTGGCGGTTAAGTAGGATTCCATTAGCCTAGACGTCGGCCTAGTTTGTCATAGGCTTCCCCCATCTGCAGAGAAGCCTAGTCAATTCAATGATAGTTCTACCTCTTTGCATCAAAATTACAACTCTTTAGGAAATTTCAATTCCCGCAAAACATCACAAATGAAGTTCTTCTCCTGTGACCATAAATCTGTCACTTTACCAACTATAAATTTGAAGATAGCATCCAAAAATGAACCAAGCTATAGAGGTTCAAAATTATCCGGAAGCTTTCGAGATACATCCACATAAATCTGTGCCGAGGCCATTTCCGTTTTTCCAATTCAGTTGCTCGATCGACCTCCGCGTCCAGCTTCCTTCCTTTCTTTTTCTCGCTGATACTTTTTTTGTTTTGCTTCATTCCCCACTTCACATATTCATACGCCACTCTTTGCTCGCAATAAACGCGGACCATTTGCATAGAGGGCCTCAGCGAGGAATAAAAGTACCTCGGGGTAACACCCCTGCCTCCCCTGCGTATAGGATAAGCCGCCCTCAGGGATTCGTGATTGTCTAGATTTATATGTAGGCGCATGCATAGATGTACCCACATCGGCGACTGAATATGTACTGTGTACTGATAGATCGATTCTGTAGCAGACAGTAAATATCGCTGATGAGCTCCGGCCAGCCGTTGACTTCGAAGGGGATTGCTTACCCCCTTGCACGATTTGTCGAGTGGCAGGATTTCTCCGTAATACCTCTTTATTTGCTATTTGTAGTTTCGCGATTTTATTCTACTGCCTCGATTCGATGGCACCATAAAACGGGGGTAAGCGAATTATAATGCTGTCTTTGAATAAAAAGCGGATGTTCCGCTTTACACCACATGTCCCGCTTAGCACCCTTCTGTCTTCTCTACTTTTGACGTTGTTATAATTCCGGGATAAAGGAAATGATATGTAAGAAATATTAGCACAAAAGTTCTTCTTTTGCTCTGGCTCTCAGCTAAACGAGCCTTATTATAATGGAGGAAAATACCTTTTTAAGGAAAAAGGCCTCGACTCCCAGACTCAAGTCTGCAAGAAACTCGAGCTAAAAATGCAAATGGCGCTTAGTGGCGACTCGAGTTTGCGACAATGGCATTGTCCGGCCGGGCGGAAACGCGTTGCTTCAAAAGCAGAGAAAAGTTTAATCGTTTCACAGACTGAGCTGCGATGATAAGAAGTTGGGAAATGCTAAGGACCGTCGCGTTTGTCACTCAAAAGTCTCATGCGCAGTCTGATCTTGCTTCTTTTTATTCCTTGGAGAACCCACTTTTTGGCATAAGCTTCACAGTAATCACAGTCATTTGTTCAGAATGACACTCGATATTTGCTCTCGAGAATCGGATCATTCTTAGCCAAATGTACTCTTCAAGGAAAAAAAAATCCGAAATCAGTAAAAGGCGTTGCACATAATTTTGATCCAATTTCGAGATCAAATTGAAACTGAAAATTACTGTCTCTAAGATCTGAAATTTGATCAACTTTTCCATCAAGTGTGTCAAGGATACTTTTTAACAGACTATCCTGAAATACAATCTCTTTATCGGCAGAACGATTTTGAACAGTTCCTGTTTCGTTGGTGGCAATTAAGTGCTCTAATAAAGCGGTTTGCCAATTACTTCCGGTAGCCGGAACCGGATTTCGGCCAGCTATATCATCTCGGATATGTAGGATATATTGCACCTCCGAGTCAATGCCACGGGCTTCGTCGTACCTCGAATCCCCTTAATTAATTCACTTTGCTCAGTGCCCGTTTGTAGTACGGGACACAGGGGTGCCTTAGAGCCTTCAGGCAGTAATTGATTCAAATGCTTTGAGGGTATTAGACCGGTAGACCCGACCACTCTAGACGACTTCCGAAGAAGAGTTTCTCTTTTTCATTCAGAAAGAGTTGATATTTACCAATGTCCAATATCAGTATCAGACTCTGACAAATTACGAACATCAGTTGTATGGCATCCACATATCCACCCCTCGATGGTGACGATTTGAAAGTTGATCCCCTTCCTGAAAGGGTGCGAAAGATACAGTTTCAAGGAAATCTATCCCACTCTTCGCCAAAGTTCTTTGACTGGTGTGTGTACTCTATTCCAAGTCAAAATTGTCATTCTTTTGGAAAATATCCTATCTCAAAATCAAAATTAAAACTCTTCAGAATTCCCCGTTCAAAATCATAATAATTAAGGTTTCCAACTCTCTAGAAGTAAAAGATTATTACTTTCAAAACTTATATTTGCATTTTAATGTATCTGAGAGAGAAAGCCCGGCCAGTGAATCAAATTCCTCGTCACTTCCCGATTTTCCTTTTCAGGTAGACAGCCTGTATTCTCTCGAGTTCTGAGTAGTACTCTGTGATTCATCCACTCAGAAATAAATCTTCCAACTTTGAAAATGTAAAATTGAATACCAAGATCAAGTTTCCAGTCGATTGGGAAACTCCCTCGCGAGTTAGACCATTGAATTAGTATTAGTGCACCCTTATACTCGAATTTCCACGCACAAGTTTGGTCGCAAAAGGGACGAGGAATAGAACCTAATGAGAAAGATGTGAGTGGAGAAAGCCATGAAAGCCAGGAAAATCGTAGTTTTCAGGGTGGCGAATTGGGCTGGATCAGGTCATTGCTAATTGGGTGCTGTACTGGCAGGATTGCGGTCACCTTGTTAGACACCTCCTCGACTCGACACTGGAAATATATCTTCCTGCCTGAAGTGGATTGCGTTTTCAAGCTCGTGTGTAACTTTCCCCAACATATAGAAGTCCTTTCCTGCACGATGTACTCCATCAGGCTCACATGTGTACCTCTTCAGCGTTTCACCCCTTTTTCTCGCAGTTTCCATCGGCTTAACCATCAGACCACCGGACGATTAATTTTCCGAACGGATCGATAGCTGGAGTGCAGCTTTCGCTTTTTTTTACTTTCTTGGTACTTGAAGTGAAAATGAATGATAGGACAGACTTCTCAACCTAAAATTCTATCAAAACAGAGGAAATAGCGAACTTTTTTTTTACTAAGATAGGGAAATAATAGGAGAATGAATTCTTTTAATTAGGACCTTGTCTAGGTTCACCTAAAGTTGGTGAGGGTAAAACAAATCTTCTGGCATTGAACACAGTTTGAAAACAGGTTAAAAAGATTAATTTTTTTTGTTTGAAAAGGGGGAAATAGGGGAATGAGTATGAAGTCGGAGAGGAGTTGGAAAACATTTCCAGTTGATTGCAAGGATTCTGCGAAGCGTATACTCTTCGGAAGGGTTTCGAATTCCCATTGAAGGCGGGTATGAAAACACTGTGATCGAGTCTTTTTTTAATTAAACCCAAAGTTCACCCCCCGTCGAGTCTCGGTTCACCGGACCCTCCAAACACTCGCCGCGGTCCGTTTAATCTCGACGTAATAACGACAACAAATAAATTAAATCCACCCGGGCAAGGCATTCGCAAGGGGTTCTACCTCAAGAAAGAAAAGCTGGGAAATTACACTAAAGATCGCGGAAATGGGTAGCTATTTCCCCTTTACAACTACATTCCTGTGTATTTAATCCCTGGGAAAGAACTTGCTCTGCCGCAAATTATTATTCAGATTTGTGTAATAAAGTTACCCTTTGGCTCCAGGTGGTGTCAGGGTATGAGGACGAGTCGTGGATGGCCCCTGGTACCCCGCCCGGTATGTGGTACCCCGCCCGGTATTGTGTGGTACCCCGCCCAGTACCCCCGCCTTTAATTCCTGTTTCTTTCGGCGAACATTGAATCATAGAACAAACGAGTTCAAACAAAAGTTTTCCAGTATAAACAAATAGAATAGATCCAAAGCAAACAAAAAATCCCAAGCGTGGCGTCAGTGGTAACAAAAGAAGAATCCGCTTTGGTGGTTTGAACTTTAGTTCAGTTCCAAACTGGCAAGCGAAGCTCGCCAAGTTTTCTTCAAACCAGGATTTTAAAACGAATATGTATAGAGAAAAATAAAGTATGTAACAAGATTATCATTGATCCTCCTGATTGGATCGACCTTTTTATTTCTCTGTGAGGGTGAACGTCCAACTGTAAGAGAGAACTCAACATCGTATTTAAATCAGGTGAACTATTAGTTACGAGAATTCGAATCGAACACGAAATCCGCTAACCGCAATGTGCTACTTGAACCGGTTTGCTCGATGAATAAGCATTCAGAATGCTGTACTTATCATTCATGAATTACGTGCGAATTGCCTTATTTGATCGCTTCTGTTTACTTTGAAAGTCATTTCAGTTCCGGAAGATAAAATGAAATAAAAAAAACTAAAAATGGCTTTTAAAAGTATTTGCATTTTAAAGTACTTGTTTATAGATAGCAGGAGACTGGATCATGGTTTCTGCGATTCTGATAAGTGGAAAAATTTTGAGCAAGTGTGGTCATTTTCCAGTGATGAGATCGTCATCGGATACTTTTACTATGAGATTCACTGCAATTAGTCACAAGAATAACAGCCCTGTGGCATTCAATGTGAGTGGCAAGGTTGGCGATGAGATCATCGGAAATGGACAGCTGGAAGGATCGACTAAAGTCCTAGGTAATCCCATAATTTACAAACAGAGTTATAACTCTTTTCAAAATTTCCTCATTCCAGGACTAAATTGTAATTTTTTTTCGAAAATAGTCTGATCCAATTCAGAATTATTGGGAGAACGAGTAATTATTGACACTATTCTTTTCGGGAAAAAGGTTTTCCCTTTTTCGGTTTGCTTCTTACCTTGTCGCATAGTAGTGGAAAGAAAGAAGCTCAATTGATAAATCGGAATTGACCAAGTCTGAGACAACTCACCTGAAACAAAAACAAGAACATTCTTTAAAAATGAGATATGAAACTAAAACAGTGTGTCTGCAAGACGGAGGATTTTTAATTACCGGTCATTCCCCGGTCAATTCATCATTTTCCCGGGATGGTAATTATACTTTTTTGTTGTTCTTTCCATGCCCCAACTCAGAAATGTAATTCTTTTCGAAAATTCCCTTCAAACAAATTACGATTTCGGTTGATTACGGATCCTATATTGCAATGGCTGTTTGTGGTGAAAACAGCCCTTACCTACTGAGACACAAAATCTCGATGATTTGGTCCCGAGAGAGAAGCTTGTCACATTCGATCTTAGAGCAACTCAAGAGGAAATTTGCCAACTTCGTTAACGAGAAGGATATTCTGATGGTAGACCACTCTACTTGCTGAGTAATCTACGAAATCAAACTCTCGGGTTATGAGGCCTGTCAAGCGAGGAGAAATTCAAGGAATTGTCGAAACGACTAAAATCGCATATTTG
>CAKNXH010081346.1:0-24640 GCA_932178445.1 Andricus quercusramuli
TCAGGGCGTCTATCCATCAGGGCGTCTATCCATCAGGGCGTCTATCCGATGAATGAATTTCAATTCCAGTTCACTTTCCCGTTATTTTTCCTCGGT
The DNA here is from genome assembly GCA_932178445.1 of Andricus quercusramuli. NCBI lineage: Eukaryota > Metazoa > Arthropoda > Insecta > Hymenoptera > Cynipidae > Andricus > Andricus quercusramuli. The sequence continues at coordinate 97 of CAKNXH010081346.1, forward strand.
TTATTTAAATAAATTTAAAAGGTATGAATGATTTTTAAAGATTGCAAGAGACTTCGAAGATTTCTGATTAGGAACAAAGAACTTTGGAAAAGAATTACAATTCTGATGTGGAAGAGAGAATTTTGTTTTACAAAAAGCCACCCTGAACAAAAACCTGAAGGACTAAATACAGTTGAAGTATCCATTTTATGGTCGAGAAAGTTTTTTGAAGAGAATAAAAGGATTTTTAAAAAGTGAATCTCGAAACTCGGATAACGAGGCAGTAACACAAAAGCGCACAATTTCACGGTATGGGAAACGAAATGACATTAATTCGTTCAGCCACTGGTGCGCTTCGTCACAAGGGGCAAGTTTGGTCAGACATTTGGGTATTATAATTACGGATTATAAACGGTCGACGAATCACAATTTAGCTGAGGTAGAAAATAATTATTTCGAAATTGCTCTTTGTTGGGTTCCATATTTGAAGGGCTCGGATCGACCAAAAGGTTTGCAGAATCAAACTGGAATGTTTTTCAGGTGTACAATTTGCGTAAACAGCTTCAAGGTTATTTATTATCTCAATTAAGCATTTCGCGTAAACACTTTCAAGGTAATATTTTAATTTATCCTTGTTTTTCTCATAACTATATCATGCAGTAAAAAATGCTAGGACAAATCAAAATATGACCTTGAAATTTTTTTTACGCCAAATGCTTGATCAAGATATAATCTTGAAGTTGTTTACGCAAATTCTTCTCTCACAATTGCGCAATATTATTTTATGACGTCATCGGGTTCCTTTAAAAATATTCTAGAAACTTAACATGTCGGTAACAGGAATCTTGCGTTAGAAGTCTCTAACTGATGAGGATTGGATGAGGTAATCAGCTTGAGATATCATCTTCATTAGGGCGGTCCAAATTTAGAGCTAAAAAGTCGAATTTTCGACAAAAAAGTTCAAGAGTCCTACCTTACCGACTAAGTTTCTAGAATTTCGATGACGTCACAAAATAATATTGCGCTATTGCGAGAGATGAATTTGCGTAAACAACTTCAAGGTTATTCATTATCTCAATTCAGCATTTCGCGTAAACACTTTCAAGGTCATATTTTAATTTGTCCTTGTTTTTCTCATAACTATATCATGCAGTAAAAAATGCTAGGACAATTCAGAATATAACCTTGAAATTTTTTACGCGGAATGCTTGATTAAGATAATGCATAGCCTTGAAGTTGTTTACGCAAATTCGCTTCTCACGATTGCGCAATATTATTTTGTGACGTCATCAGGCTCCCTCAAAAATATTCTAGAAACTTAGCACGATTAAGAACCACTTGACCTTTGGAACGGTCTCCCTACTTATCTACGGTACAATTTTTTTCTTGTTTTAAATTTGAATTTTGAAAATTTCATGGTGATTAAAACTGAAACCAGGTTGTCACGGAAAACTTAAAATTAATCCAGGCCTCACAGTCCCAATGGGATAAAATATTGGGATCAAAGGGTACAAATGAATTGAAAACAATTTCAAAATATAAAAAAATTTCATTGAATTCAGTAACTTTGAAATGAGCTTAGAAAAATTCGAGGGAATTCAAAGGATTTTGATGAAATCCCTCAAAATTCAAGGTGAGATTAAAAGACTTCAGGATCAATTAAATGAAAACTTTTAAAAATTAAAAAAAAAATCATTGAATTCAATAGAATTCAGTAAATTTAGAAGAATTCAAGTAAATTAAAAAAATTCAAGAAAATTCAAAAGAATTGAGGGCAAATTATTAAGAATTTAGGGTGAATTCCAAAAAATAATTTCAAATTTCTTCAAATTTTGAAAAGCCTACTAATTTATAACCAAAAAAGTGACTAATGACTGCAAACCAATTTAAAAGAATTTAAATGAATTGGGAATAATTTTAAAAATCGAAAAAATGCCACTGATTTCAGTAAAATTTGAGCGAATTTAGTGGAATTTAATGGAATTGAAAAGAATTCAAATGAATTGGGAATAATTTTTAAAATCGAAAAAATGCCACTGATTTCAGTAAACTTTGAGCGAATTTAGTGGAATTTAATGGAATTGAAAAGAATTCAAATGAATTGGGAATAATTTTTAAAATCGAAAAATTGCCACTGATTTCAGTAAAATTTGAGCGAATTCAGTGGAATTTAATGGAATTGGAAAGAATTCGATAAAATTCATGAAAAATCAAGCTGAATATAGAAAGCAATCAAGTGAATTCAAAACAATTCAAGAATATGAGAAAAAAAAATCATTGAATTGAGTAAGTTTGAAATCAGTTTAGAAAAAATTAAAGAGGACTTGAAAGAATTTGATGAAATGCTTGAGAATTTAAGGTGAATTTTAGAGACTTCGAGATGAATTAAACAATTTTTTTTAAGAATCCACTGAATTGAGTAAAATTGTGTGAATTTAGAAGAATTCAAAAGAATTCAGAATTCATTATTAAAATTCAGGGCGAATTCCCTCCAAGCTATTGAAATAAATAACAAGTTTCTGGGAATTACGAGTTTTTAATAAAATAAGAGAATTTTTAACTGAAAAAGATGAATTTTCCAGCAAAAATAAAATAGCTACATTATTAATAAAAAATGCATTGCCAACAAAAAAAGAAGAAGAATTTTCAACAAAATTGGTTGAATTTTTTTCCAATGAAATCAACTTTTAACTAAAATGATGCAGTTTCAATTATAAAAATAAATCTTTAAACAAATAGTTGAATTTTCAACCAAAAAGGTTATATTTCTACCAAAAAAAGACAAAATTTCAACAAAATAGACGAATTTTCAACTAAAAAAGATAAATTTTCAAAAAAAAATAGAACAGCTTAATTTTAAGCTAGAGAAACAATTTTTTAACCAAATAAAATAAATATCCAACGAAATAGTTAAATTTGTAATCAAACAGATAAATTTTCAACTAAAAAGATCTAATGTCCATAAACAAAATTTCGACGAAAATTAAAGTTACAAAAATTAATTTTTAATGAAAAAAAAACCTATTTTCAACCAAAGAAATGAAATTTCAAGCAAAAAAATTAATTTTCGACGAAACAGATTAAATGTTTATTTAAAAAAATATCGACGAAAAATGACACAGTTAAATTTTTAGTTAAAAAAATTAATTTTCAACTAATTTTATACAAAAAAGAGAATAAGTTTTAACAAAATACATGGATATTTAATTAAATATCTTAATTTTTAATGAAACTTTTAAATAAAAAAGATAATTTTTCAACAGAAAAGTAGAATGATTTATTTTTCAGTTAGAAAAATGAGTTTTGAGCAAATAAAATAGATTTTCAACGAAATAGTCAAATTTCCAACCAAACAAATGAATTTCGTATCAGAAAGATTAAATGTCTATAAAAAAAATTCGACAAAAAATTTAGTTAAAAAATCAATTTTCAATGAAAAACTAATTTCCTAACAAAAAAGAATAATTTTTAGCAAAATACATGAATTTTCAACCAAATATTTTAATTTATAATGGAATTTTTAACCTAATAGTTGAATTTTTAACTGCAGAAAATAAATTTTTAATCAAACATAGAATAGTTAAATTTTCAGTTCGAAAATAATTTTAAAACTGTTACAAAATCGTTAAATTGTAAGAAAGTAGTTCCACTTAGTAGATTTTATTCTAAATAAAGGATAATTAGTGCGCAATGTTTTAATCTTTTAAAATTCCCTAAAATATTTAAAGATAAAAGCTCTTGAAAATGCCTCAGAAGTTTAAAAAATAGTTTATAACCTTAAAAATCCTTTAAAATTGTTAAGATCTATTAAAGAAGCTGCAGCAGGGTCAACTGCACAGAGCGGAGAGTACTCAGCCGCACGCTCTGGAGGGCCGCCTCGGCTGTCAATCAGGCAGGTCATAAATGTGTATAATAGAGTCATTGTTTGTCTCAAACAGGTTTTCCTTCCCCAATAAGATGTTCCTCTTTGAAGGATATATTTAGCAAATGTTTGGCTACAGCATGAGCACCTCTCGCGGAAACTAAATCAGACTCTTTGAAATTTCTCGTTTGCGATCAGGCTGACATGAACGTTGAGCTTAAGATATCCCGAGAAAATCAGTTCTACTTGTGTGAACGAGGAACGAGGAAGAACCGTGTCGTTGACAGTTGACAGTTGGTAAATGATCTAGTTTAGAGAGTGAGAAGGTGCGAGAAAGCAGCAGACGGAGAACGATCACGATGAGTGGAAAAGGGACCAAGAGAAACTGGAGAGAAAGGGTGGAAGGAAGGGTCTCTTAACTATTCATCTTCTTGGCAATCCAACAAACTTTCCAAGCGCTTACCCTTAGCTTAGAATACTAAAACTGTCGCGTCGCCGACCAAATCATCCTGTCATAAACTCAACACTCAGGTCCATCATCGAGATAATGTACTTGCAAGAAGGGACCACTGATCCTCATCAGCGAAACGAGTCGTTTAGATTCATTCACAAGAAAATGTATTGAATTAGCTAACAAGCCTTGATTTAATTAACCCACTGAACTGATCAGCTTTTGAGAAAAAATTCGATCTAGGAATTGACCCAATTTCCCTGACCCAAACCAGTTCTGATATCCAAATCCATTTTATCAACTTCTCTCAGAAATAAAAGTAAAGGAAAGGAAGCAATTTTGATGCAAAGTAGGTTGGAGTTTCCACAAATATTTTCAAATGAATAATTCATAGCTACTACATGTGTCAACATCAGGAGAGACGTGAAAGTCGGGGGCAGAGTTTGATGTCAAGTTTTCAGAAACCTTATCCCGCTAACGGACAAACGGATGGACAGCGTGTCATCTGCACGCGATAAAGCGGATTGGCACTAAATGCCGAGGGATCTGGAAATAGGAACAAGTCACCTAGTAGCGATAATTGAAATAGGGTAGTTTAACGGGTTCAGAGCCACGGGGAGGAAATTACACCAAAACTAGGGTCAATTGGAAAATTTCAAAGACTATTTGAAATTTGATTACAATCTTGGCACGATATTTTAGTTTTTGAAATGAGATCTAATTAGATCTAATTAATCGAATATAATTAGAGCAAAATCAATAAGCTAATTTGTGGCTGTCTGGTTGACTGGAGGTCAATCATTGTCATGACAAATAAAAGGTAAGGAGAACCTCTCACGCAAAGTTGTAATTCATATTTGATAGGAAGCAGTCTATATTCTAGATCATTTTACCTCAAAAATATATACCTTCGTGCAGCTTGAAGAGGGACACGTTTTTGGAAGTTGGTGTGGGAATTTAATTAAATATCTGCGACGAGTGGAAGGGGATTAGGCGTTGTCAGTGCCAAGTAACGTCAGAGACGCAAGCTCGAAAAGTTCGAACGAACGAACGAGGCGTATGCAACCATGGGGATCCCTAAGAGCGACCGGATGAGGATGGAGAGAAAATGTCTAGACGTATCATTGTCACGCTTTCCCTATTACTGTTCGAACCATGTCACCCTTTTCCGCACTTGGGAATTTCGACCACTCTCTAAAAAAGAACTTTTCCGTCACGGAAGTTCCACCAATAAATCATTACTTGGAAACCTAATCGAATAAGACCAATCTAAAGGTAATTTATTTACTCCTGAGAGCGGGACAATTATTAGCTCGCCTTGTGCGGATATTAAATACCATCTGATAACCGACATGGACCCTAATGAAATTCCGTATCCTGACCGAATGCGATAATACCAATGCAAAGCGAAGATGGAGGGATACTAAGCCGATAATACTGAAATCGGCCGTTTATTTAGACCCTTTCGTAGGTTAAACCGTGCAAACATCTCGGGTTCTGGCGAATTAAAAGCCCATGAATAGAGGATGCAAATTCGGCGGGTGTTTACTTGGGATCGATGTTACTGTGCCATTTGCATATTTGGAACAGAGATTAGGCGTAACTGGTTGAATTCTTACCTTCAGGTTCAAGCAAAGATCTGAGCTTTTCAAGACGAATGCTAATTCCGAGTAGCATAAGTCTATCATCATCAAGAACGGAACTAGAACCATAGTCACCATCTAGGTCAAATCAAGCTAAATATCTATTAGCAAAACCCTAGAGGTATCAAAACAATCCTTAATTGAGTTAAATCTTTTGAGATTGTCAATGTGATGGTTTCCGACTGGGACCAGCTTCAAACATAACGTAGTGTTCGGAAGAACATTGATGTCAAGCACCTGTATCCAGACACCGATACCACCATTAATTGACCCATTTTTTTTTGTCATTAGGTGAATCCATTAGGGCTAATGACCAATTCCTAAACCATCAATAAAATCCATTACTTCTAACCACACAATCATTACTCTATGTCATAGACTGATGATCCGTAACTCACACAATTCCGCAAGTTATATCTGAACTATTTGTAGCCCTATAATTGGCCAACTGACTGTTGGGTTTATGTTTTCTTAACTACATAAATAAGAACTAAGGTCAATCGGCAAATTCCGTGACAAAAAACATTCTCTCATTAAAACATTGAGATAAGTCAAATCGATATTGCTTTGCATTACCATACAATCTTGAGAGGTAGGGTTTTCACGCAAATTGTGGCTTTTAAAATAGTTCATGTGGAGCGTTTATCAGATTTAAGGTCAGTGAACCAGTAGGTGGAAGCCGTAGGAGAAAATCACTTTTTATTCAGAGTTTATGTTCTCTCTCGAGAAAAGCTTAGAGCTTGTCTAGTGTTTAGTTTTCCTGATGTGTTTCACAATTTTTTAATCGTTTATAATTTCTGGGTGAACAGGGAGAAATTATTGGAAATCTTGGGCGCCCTTGATCGAATCGCTGGTGTGATAACTCGCTAATAACCAAAATTCTCAATCGAAAGGGTCGTTATGAGGCTCAGCTTGCAATCCAAAGTTTAAATTCCATCTGTGAATTCAACGCCTCTACTAATCTTTCCGGTACCATTCATCGCGTCAAGATAGATAGGATTTCCGCACATTCCACATTATATTACCTCCCTGTCTTCGAGGAAAAGTTTCTAGCAGTCGAGTTAGTTTGGGAATGTCTTTAATAAGAAATTGATAAAAGATTCTTTACCAGGATTGCTACAGAAGATCGTTTTCAAAAATCCATGACTTTTCTAGGTTTTCCAGGTCTTCTAAAACCCCAGTTTATGTTTCCTTATCAAAATATATTTTACAGAAGTGCACTCACCTGTATAGGGTCGACTGTAGTTTCGATTTACTTTACTGTAAATCGCCGGCAACGGTGATTCAGCGCCCGGAACAACATACGATTTGCTTTTGCTGTCTCTGGGATCACTGTACTGCTCTACAACCTCGACATCAGGCTGAAAATGAATAATAATAATCACAGGTAATTACTAATCCTCTAGCAGAGCCCTGAATGGAAATTATTAGCTGGAGGAATTAGAGCTTGAACAATGGTTCGCTTTTGCGTGTATATATTGTACGTCCACATCCATCCCTTTGGAATGCGAAGGGGAAGGGTTATTTCCAGAGCTTTATTCCCTTACGGATTCAGTGGAATTTCGAGGATGGGTAATTATCGTTCTAATCTGAACCAATTGTCCTAATGGCCTGACAAGAAACAGATAAATATTTATACAACTTGCTTCAAAAGCTGTCAACGGAAGAGAATAGAAGAAAATATAAGAAATCCTAATTATAGAAATAATGAATCAGAAATAATTCAAATAAGAGGATTGGGAATTAATTCTCGGAATATAATAAGACTCTTGGAAGAATCGTCAAAAGGCTCGTGGATAATAATGGGTAAGGATTATAAGAATAATAATGTCCCAAGGGGCTGACAGAATCAGACTTTGATTCGCAGAATAGAACGAATAATCAATAACCTCCGTGGAGTTACAGTTTTCAGGGTGTATCGCTGATAGGAGAAAGTATTATGGCCACAAGGTTCGAGTCGAAGGAGAAGACGAAGGTAAGGAAGACAAGTAGCCTTAAATTGAAAGAGCCTGAAATTGAAATTCTCCTGCCAAAGTTCAACGCTTTGCCCCCGGGGGTTGTCTTCCAGACGCCAATGGCTTCCCTCTTGATTTGCGTAGGAGCCGATAAATTCGAGATGTTTGTACGGAAATTACCAAGACTCCTCTGTGAGGCCTACTAGTTCGAGTGTCTCTAATTTCATTACCAAACCGCAAATTCTTGCAAGTACATATTCCGACAAAACAGGCCGATTTTACCCAAGAATTTTAGAGAAAAATAAACGGTCTACCGGCAACAATGCAACTTAGACAATTCAAAACAATTCAAGGACATCATACTAGCTCTCAGATTTCTTATTCGAGAGATTTGAAATCGATTGATCAACGGTTGAAGTTTTTTCGTAATCAATCCATGTTCAGGGAGATGTATCGGTTTGTCTATCGGAATTCAAATTACCACCCTGGTATCACATAACTTGTAGCCTACTAAAAACCTTGTGTCAACTTGCTGCTATGGAAGGGTGTTATCTTTTTGAATAGGCTAATAAAAGAATAGTCCCATAAAAGGCCAATAATACAAGTACCTCCCTTAAAGGGTGAAAATCGAGGGTAGCTTTGTTCGTGCTTTGGGGTAATCCTATTGATTTATCGAGAACTCTAAGCCGATTAAGCGGCCACTGAATTATAATTGGCTGCGATTATTAACCTGTAGGCAAGCCCTGGACTGAATCGTATTTAGGGATATCATTGCTGACCCATCCTTTACTGTGTAAATACATCAACTCTACATCCTACAATTACATCTACAATTACTATTACATCTGGCAATCTCGTCCCGGAATTTACTAGTCCTGACGCAGACAACTGTCTGAAGCAGAATTCTGAATAGATTGTCTCGAAAATGCCTTCGATCATTAATTTAACAGACAAAATTCCCCAGAGGGTCAGTAGTGTCCTACAACTGTAATAAGCAATCTAATGAACTAAAAATGATTATTATGCGGAAGTAGTAACGTGGAGAGTTAATTCATTAAAGATGTAAATGATACACCATGCTTTAGTTTCCCCTGTTTAATATTCAGAAGCGTATTTAACTTTTGAATAAAATATCACGGGGAAGGTTAGGTACTCCCCATAACTCACAAAAGCTCCACAACTTGGAAAGGGGTCTATTGAGGTAAACTTATCATAAAGGAAAATCAAACTTTACGAAAAAATTTCTTGCAAGTAGAAAAAGGCTGAAGCTTTGAAGTTTCACCCCCTTTCCTCCGACCTCGTTCTCGACTATGAAAAGCTCCGTGGACTCGAGCACCTTGCACGATTTTCTTGGGCAGAAGGTTTCCACTGCTCAAGTTTGTGCATTTAAACTCTTTGTTAAGATGATAAATGTCATCTACGCATAAAATAAGGCGCTAAAGTATTAAGTAGGACTTGGGAAAAAAGAAGAGAGCGAGAGAGTCATAACGATTCACCCTCTTGAGTCAAGTGGTGTGCTTCTTCGTGGGGTTTGGAAAACAGGGTGGCACAAACTCTTGTTTCTTGTCTCTTGTTCCCAGGTGTCACCTCTGCTTCCCTTTTTAAAGCTTCTCTCGCGATTGCCAAGCAGTGTTTTGTTTCTTCCAGACATCCCTCGAGAAAGCAGCACAAAAGTATATAAGCTGTTGATATCTGGTTCTAGGCTTTCTCAAACGAACTTAATCTTCTCCTTTGTTCTAGTTCTGTCGGCTCAAGACATTCGCAGACTTGGCAAATTTAAATTTAATCAAAGAACTTCAAGAATATTTTGCCAGTAAATGGACAGGGAGAGTTTTAATCCTAAATACGTACTTTGCCGACATCGAGACATTTCCTCAGCTCAAGTATTTCCTGCCGGTGCTACCTTTTTAGAATATTTTTGATGACGTCATAAAATTATATTGCGCAAACAACTTCAAGGTTATTTATGACTCATTAAAATGACAAATAACCTTGAAGCTGCAGACTTGCAATTGAACTTTTAACCAAATAGTTAAATCATCAAGCTCACAAGACGAGTTTTATGTTATCAAGAACATTCTAGAAACTTAGCGAGGATGCGAATCACTTGATCTGCGGAAAGGTCTCGATGTCGGTAAAGTAGAAATTCTGGATTAGAATTCTCCCTGTCCAAATCCTACCCTTTTCTCTGATTTTGGCGAATTTTGATTTTCCACGTGAATGCGAACATCGAGGGGAGGTAATATTTCAGCAGAAACATTTAGCGCAATGCTGGAGGCAACCCCAGACACCAGAACTGAGTGCTGGAGCAATTATAAGCAACGCCGGAAGTCACCCGTTCCCAACTGTACCCCGGGGGTATTTTGTCACCCCCATAATTATATTTCTCCCTTCAGTCAATTCTACGAGTTGCTCACTGAAAAATATCAATGCTTCTACATCCGAAAAGACGACTTCTCTTCAATTCTACCGGAAATGATGTTGCTTTGAGAAGAGCTTTTGTTGGCAGACTGATAATAGAGGAATGGAGGATTTTTCATGTCTTCAGAAATAGGAAATCCTTGAGTAGAAATGGGAAATTCTTAACTAGAAATGGGAAATCCTTGAGTAGAAATGGGAAATCCTCAAGTGAAAATATGACATTGAACATTTAGGAAAATAAAAACAAATATTCTTGAGAGATTGAGCAAACTCAAGAATGCATTTTTCCAGGAGATTTTTGTTTTAAAAGCTTTTGCTATTCAATCCTCATCTGAATCACTCATACTCTCCGATGGAGGGTCAGTTAGGGGAGTTGCTAATGGAAGAGTCGTAAAAGCGGAAAAAGTAAGTTTGAAGAATGCTTTAAAGTTAAGCTGATTGCGAGGGTGCACAACTGTTGAAGAATATAAGTTATAAGAATATAAATGTGTAGGATAATATTAAAAATTGGACCCAGGACAATCATTTTTTAGAATTTTCTAAAAGTTATCCAAGACCCTGAATTTTTTTGTTTCAAGTTGATATACTTACTTTATCGATTGTAGGACTTGGCAGGGCCCATTGGACAGTGGAAGTAGCAGCCGCTGCACTAACTGGACGCCTTTTATTTACGAAATCAACCGGCAAACTATAATCGTCGCACAGTGAAATCTGAAAAAAAAGAAATTAAAATTATTAATAATATTTTAAAAAGTTGCGTCCATCAGTGGAATAAAGCTGATTTACAAACTTTGCAACCCAAAATGGTCAAAAAACAAGGATATAGGTTGATTTTTCACGAAAATAGGGGAATAAGGGAAGCAATTTTTGTAAATAAAATTAATGTACAGGTACTATATTAAATTTAATATGAAACGCTTAAAATTTCAAGCAAATTTCCAAAAATTATGGGTTTTTCATCAAATAGTTTAATTTTGAAGAAACTAGTTGAATTTTCAATCAAATGGTTAAAGTTTCGAACAAAAAAGATTAAAATCAATAAAAAACAATTATAAAGTAAACCAAATTGTTTAATTTTCAAGCCAAAGAGACAAATTTTTTAGAAGGCAGTTGTATTTTCACCCTTTGAATATAAATTTCCAAAATAGTTGAATTTTCTACCAAAATAATAGAATTTTAAAACCGAAAAAAAAAATTTAACAAGATGGTTAATTTTTTATCGAAAAAGATGAAATTTCTACAAAAGAGTTGAATTTTCAACCGTAAATATGAATTTTGAATAAATAAAGTCATTTTTAACCAAGTAATTGAACTTTCAACCAAAAACAAACAATTTTGAACAAAAAATGGAAAAGTAAATAACCAAAATAATAAGAGAAATAAGACAATAAAAAAGGTGCTTTTCAACCAAACAGTTGAACTTTCAACCAAAAACGATAAATTTTCAACCGTGAATGAAATAGTTAAATTCAATATTAACAAAATAATTTTTTTATTTAAAAAGCGCATTTTCAAACAAAGAGATGAATCTTCAAATAATAAAGTCAATTTTTTATAAATTGATTTAACTTATAAGCAATCAGTTTAATTTTCAATCAAGAAGACTAAATGTTTAACAAAAAAGACAAATTTTCAACCAAATAGTTGAATTTTCGATTAAAAAGGATAAATTTGAAAAAATTTTGAAAAAAAAAATTTTAAGAAGTAGTTAAGTTTTCAGTTCAAAATATTAATTTTCAAACAAACAAACGAATTTTCAACAAAAAATGGAAAAATAAATAATTAAAATAATAAAAGAAATAAAACAATAAATTTAACTTTGACCGAGCAGTTTAATTCTAAATGAAAAAGATTAACTTTTTGCGAAAAAAAAAAAAATTAACCAAATAATTGAATTTTCAATTAAAAGGGATACATTTTTAACAAAAAAGGGAGTAGCTACATTTTCAGTTCCAAATATTAATTTTCAAACAAAACAAAAAAAAAAGGAATTTTCAACAAAATAGTTAAACTTTCCACCAAGTTAGTTAAATCTTCAACCCACAAAGATGAATCCTAATGAAAAATTTAATAATAATTTTTGTAACTAAAAATTATCAATTTACACTCAAAAATGGAATAGTTAAATTTTCAACCGAAAAAGAAAAAAGAGTTTAAAAAAAATTAAATCTTGGACGAAATAAAATGAATATTTAACAAAGTAGTTCAATTTTCAACCAAGTAATTAAATTTTCAATAAAAAATATGAATCTTCAAGAAAAAAAGTAATAGTCGAGTAATCAATTAAAAGCGATCGATTTTAAGCTAAAAATGAAATAGTTAAATTTAATATTAACAAAATAATATTTATGATCCACAAAAACGAATTTTCAACCAAAGAGATGAATCTTCAAATAATAAAATGAATTTTTTATAAATTGGTTTAACTCATAAACAATCAGTTTCATTTTCAATCAAGAAGATTAACTTTTTACCAAAAAAGGCAAATTTTCAACCAAATAACTGAATTTTCAATTAAAACGGATAAATTTTCAACAAAAAAGAGAGTAGTTAAATTTTCATTTCAAAATATTAATTTTCAAACAAAAAAAAACTAATTTTCAACCGTAAATGTGAATTTTCAATAAATACAGTAATTTTCAATCAAATAGTTGGACTTTCAACCAAAAACTATCACTTTTCGACTAAGAATGGAAAAATAAATAATAAACATAATAATAAAAATAATAAAATAAATAAAACAATAAAAAACGCACTTTTCAACTAAACAGTTGAACTTTTAACAAAAAACGATACATTTTCAAACCAAAATGGAATAGTTGAATTTAATTTAAACAAAATTATTTTTTCAACGAAAAAAAAATTATTTTTAATTAAATTGATGAATCTTCAAATAATAAAATGAATTTTGTATGAAGTGATTTAACTTTTAATCAAACAGTTTGATTCTAAATCAAGAAGATTAACTTTTTACCAAAAAAGATAAACTTTCAACCAAATAATTGAATTTTCAAAAAAAAGGGAGTAGTTCAATCTTCAATACAAAAAGATAAATCCTCAATGAAAAATTTAATAATAATTTTTGTAACTTATAATGATCAATTTACAAACAAAAATGAAATAGTTAAATTTTCAACCGAAAAAGAAAAAACATTTTTGAAAAAGTTAAATATTCAAAAAATAAAATGTTCAATTTATTCAACCAAAGAACGAATTTAAAAAAAAATTAAATCTTCAACGGAGAAAATGAATCTTTAATAAAGTAGTTCAATTTTCAACCAAGCAGTTTAATTTTCAACCAAAACAGATGACTTCTCAAGAAAAGATGTAATAGTTAAATTTTCAGTAAAGAGAATCAATTTTCAACAGAAAAAAAAACGAATTTTCAACAAAATAGTGAAATCATGAACCAAGAAAATTAATTTTTAAGAAAGTAATTCAACTTTTAACCGAGTAGTGGAATTTTCAACCAAAAAATATGATTTTTAAACAAAATAGCTGAATTTTCAACAAAATAATTAAATTGTCAACGAAATAAGTAGAATTTTATTCAAAAGAGATGAATTCTGAACCAAAAATATAACAGGAGACTTTTAAATCAAAAATAATTATCTTTTAACCAAAAATAGTTGGATTTTCTGAGGGGCTATTCACTTCTAAAAACATTTCACTCTCGCAATCTGAAAATCTTTCCAAATTAAAAAAATAAAATTTCAAATATCGCATATTTAACGATAAAAAGGGGAAGTTTTTTGAGAATAGGGGGAAAAGGGGAATTTTAAGAAAAAAGGGGAAACTAAGGAAAAAAGAGGAAGACTGTGCACCCTGCAATTTCAAAACCAGAGAGGATTTCAGTGGAAATCCCAGCAGAATAGACGCCAAATACACCATCGAATCAGGTGATGTCTAAAGTCGATTATGTCAGAGGCAATGCACGATTTGAACATGTAGAACATGTACGTCGAAGGGTGCGTATGACGGACAAAAGGGATGAGATTGATACAGGAGTAACTGCGGTTCACCACGAACTCAGTGTTAGGCAGTTCGTGTTGTGGTCTCGTTTCGAAAAGTTTGGCTCATGGACATCATTAACGGATGCGAGGCTATCGAGTAAATGTAGATTGAGCTGCCAAAATTTATCGTAATCGTCAATTATGGCTATGGGAAACGGCTAGCCAACACCAACGATAGCACATAACGAGATTATTATTCCTGCCCAATCAGAGTTATCGATATTTTAGCTGATGATGTTGCTCAAATATGATTATTTCCGGCTGTGTTGGCTTTTCTGATAGACAGTAAATCCCGGTATCAGAATGATCCATTTTTGCAGGTTCAAAATTGATTTTTACACATCTCCAATTGGACATTAAAACCTGAACCTGGTTCTGAAATGATGTTGCCGAAATACGATTATTCCCATCTATGTTGGCTTTGCTGATACTGATAGTAATACTTTAATAAATGCTGGTCGATTACTTATAATTCGGGTAAAATCCTCATCATTTCCCGGGGTTAGTCTCCCATCCAGGAAGCATTCATCATACTTACGAATTTCAAATTATCCTCGCCGGGCATGTTGCATGCAATAAATCGTTGCAGTTACAACCAAAAATGACACAATGGTCGATTTATGAACTTGGCAATTCGCGCAAAGTAGATTTTTGTTCTGCAGATATAAAGTAAAATTTCCTCCTATTTTATCATCCTTGTTAATTCATGCATGAAAAATTCTGCTATCTGTGTGAATAACTGTGCTACAAATGAACCTGGTACAGGCCTGCTACTACCATTGTTGGCATTCTCGAGAGCTTCCGGAAATGAAGTGAGATTAAATGTTCCGGGAGATATTAACGAGCAGTCTTTCCGTGACACGATTTTATATTTCCTTCTGCTTCAGACATTAGTCTTAGGCAAGAAAAGGGGCCGTTCAGAGAATCGACGAGCTATAAACGAATAATAAGGAGGAAAGCCCTATTGATTCAACTTTGAAGCAACTTCGTCATTTCGTATCTGGAGTCCAAAAACTTTTTTCAATGAATAATAACCACTTTTCAGCGGGTGCCGCCCTCAAAAGTCGTTGTTCGCCCGAGTCCCCCGACTCGTGGTGGAAACTTGCTTAAAAGGAAATAATAAGAGGGAGCAAGGCGATGGTGATATTTACAGCTCAGCCCAATGGCAAATAAAGAGTTCCATAATGAGATACTTTATCAGCCTAGCGGTTTAAAAATTGTTCGCAAAAATTCAGTTTGCATTTAAGCGCAAAATGATGAAAAGAAGTTTCTTGAAAACAAGGTAAAAGAGGGGAATAGGGTGTGAAGTCTGATAATAGAAAAGATAACTGCTAAAAATCGATAAACAATGTCTGGTGTCTTTATGATTGTAAATGATTATGGAATCATAGGCTGATGAATCCAAGAGCAGGCAGACAGGAACATAAAAAGAGAGTTCGAGGTAGCTTTAGCCTTAGGCAGTGCATTGTTGCAGTGCCGGTGATTACTGCGAACTATCTCTGAAGTTTCTAGCGTTGTCGCGAAGTGCCCGAGGGTCTGCGTCTAGTTATCAGGTGGCGACTCCGGTTTTACTGCTTTGTCTATCCTATGCACAATTGCACTCATAAAGTCTTTCCTGCTAAACTTGATAAGCTGCTGAACTTGATAAGCTACTGTCCGACCCATTATCACCCCCCTAGATGGAGAACATTTGCTTAAGGAAATAGTCAGGTTGACAGGTCTAGAGTAGGAAACACCCTTCATGTACAAAAAATCCGATAGCACACCACAACTCCAAGTATCTTCGAGTCACGAAGTTTCTCCAATGTCGGAAGTTTCGAACACGTCTCGTTGAGAGGAAAAACATCTTGGATTTAGCTATTGACAAGGGTTGTCTTGAAGATGACGGTTCTCAGGGATCTACGGAAGATTGTTACAGCTACACCGTTACGGGAGTACCTTTTCCCAGAAGAGTGGAAGAGGGAGGATACGAGATGCAGGAACTTCTAAAATCAATTAGCAGCCCCTTAGGCACTGGGAGAGGGCTGAGGGCGATAAGGAGGGGTCGTTTATCCCAATAGAGGAACCGGTAGAACAATCACGGCGCTTCTGTGACTATATAGGACTGCTTTGGTTACTCTGCACGATCTCTATATCTATATACCTTATCAACCCTTTCACGCTAGTCCCGCTCTATTGCCCCAGACCCATGAGATTATCACGGAATGATTTAGACGACCTTAGGGCTGTGACGCCAACACCCATTTTTCTTCGATTCCCATTCATAGTTCGCTTCCGCAGCGTTGATTTAGTTTACTCTTCAGGACACATTAAATTCTTCTCTCTTTTCCTTTCTAATTTTATTATTTCCCTTGTCCTGTCCAACTATCTTTTTAAACAACCATAGGTATAAGTTTTAACAAGCTGTTCTAGCACCCTTTTGTTCTGATCAGAACTACGATGTAAGTTCAATGATCTTGAAAACTCTTCCTGTGGCACTCTGTATAATTGAGCGACGTGTAAGGACCCAACTTGGTAAGGGTGGTCTTTCATTCCTGAAGGATACAGGGATGCTGGTGATGGTGCCTGGAGTCTCTTTGTCAAAAGTCTTGATAGGATGGAACGAAGGGAAGAAGATAGAGTAATGGAAGGTTAAGGATAGTAGATGATTAGGGACTGTTATACCAGCCTCTGGACTACGTTTCATTGCTTAGCCTCCGCCCTCAGAGCTGGCACAAGAACTGGGTGGACTTTGAGTGAAGTTCGCTCCTTTGAACGACCATGCGATGCCAAAGCTTCCACCCTTCCCCCTCGCCTCTTGATGGCTCCGGGACAAAAAGGACCACGAGCTTTGCTCTCTTCTTTCCAAACGGAATGAAGGAAAGAAAACGTTTCATCAGTGCCAATGAAGTTCCATTCATCACTTATTGATTATTTTTAGGATGACAAGACTTCACAACCCAAAATTATCTTAAAACATGGTAAATAGGAGATTAATAGGGGAATCAATTCTTTTTAATGAAATGAATGTAGTTAGGGTAATGGAACCAATTACCGAGGGAGATCATATTGTCCGACGTCGAAGATACAATTCTTTCTATTATAACTATTACGCACAATTAATTTTTCTGATTCAGAAGCTTAATGTTTTCACATTTTTTAGACTCATTTCTGCTTCTTTCCTACTGGAACGAATTTTCAAGACATCCTTGCAGACCTCGAAGGCTTAGTCAAAGATAATGAACGAAGAAAAACGAGAGACATTTATAAAATACGTGGCTTTTCCTGGGGAAATGGGAATTCTGTCTGGTCAAAGTTAGGTGTCGATAATGATGTTCTATTACTGCCCGAGAGTTCTCTTCAAGGTTCTCTTGCGTGTAGCACGAGTAGTAAGGGGCAACGTTGCCCTTTACTACTAACAAAAATCCCATGGTCATGCAATTTTAATCAGCTTTTTTACAATAAAGGGAAAAGAAAACTGGAACGAAGTGGATCGAAATATCTTTGGGATAATCCGACGAATCCTCCACAAGCGTTTGCATACGAGCTTAAGAAGTATTTATCCTCAACCTTCTGAACCCTCTCTAAACGGGACGAGCTTTAGAATCTAGTTCAAATTGAAAATAAACTCAAATCTCAGAGTCAACTTTCTGAGGGTGAATCAACTTTCTAAGGGAGAATCAACGTTCTAAGGGAGAATCATATTTCAATGTTTTCCCACTAAGAGAGTTTTTGCTCTGATGGAAGTTCCACATTGACGAGATCAATATTTGAGGATGTTAATTTTTCACTGATGGTAATTAAGTACCTAACTGACTTTTCCTCTGTGAAGTCTGACAGGTTAATGCGATACTTTATTAGTTTAATTTATCATTGTGTCATTTAAACCTCCTTACTCAAGGCTCTTTTTGGCACTCCTTGTTTATTTTTTCGAGCTTCAAGGACCAGAATTCGATTTCTGTATTGTGTGGATGTTTCGTAAACAAATAAAGAAAAAGCTGAGTGTCGTTGCTCGAGAAAGCCGAAGGTAAATCGCGAAAAGGAGTGTTTCGGGAGCCCCGTGGGGCAAATTCCCGATTTATTCAAACCGCCAAATACTTGGATCCCATAAAGAGAATGAATGGGATTGTGGTGGTTGCACCAATGCTCAGGGCTGCTTTAGGGGTTCATAAAATACGCGTTTTTATTTTCCCTCTCTCTCTCTCTCTCTCTTTCTCTCCTCTCTTATACCTCCTTCTTCTCTTTCCCACCCGTTCCGCGTGCCTACTTTCACCTTTCTCTCTCTCATCGCATTTCCACTTTCACTCCCCTCTGCACTCGAAACTCCTCTCGGCAGGGTGGCCAGCGCTATTACCATGAATTTACATAGTCTCACTCCAAACTCCGAACATATTGCACCGCTTTGATTTATGCGAAATATTTGCTAAATATTCCGTTTAATCTCCGTTGCTCGGAATCCAGAGAAACAACCCTGTGATGGTATTTCTTTGTCAACAATAGGAGGGCGCCCAAGAAGAAGGATGTTTGGGAATGGAAAAGATAAACGTTTCATTTCATCGCTATGAGTATTTCAGGGCAATTAGAGTCTAGATCACGATGCAATCATCTTGTCAAAGGAAACTGTACTTCCGGAAATGTGGAATTCTGGCTATTAAGCAAGATTAATCTTTTTGAGGAAAATTAATCTTTTGCAAAAAGAGGAATTGTTCTTTGTGGCTAACTTTGTTTCAAGTTGCTCAACGCACAGCTGGAAACGAACAAAGTAATTTCGAAAGATTCCTGGATCAGCCATTTTGTTCAAAATAGTTGCTTCGTTAAATAAATTGTCGATAATGACTTGAGTATAAAGCCTGCAGCCATGACTGAGGTGTCCAGATTGGTCAAATGAAAAGGGTTATGGGGAAATGTGACCCCTTACCTTCGGGGTCTTTGGCGGTTAAGTAGGATTCCATTAGCCTAGACGTCGGCCTAGTTTGTCATAGGCTTCCCCTATCTGCAGAGAAGCCTAGTCAATTCAATGATAGTTCTACCTCTTTGCATCAAAATTACAACTCTTTAGGAAACTTCAATTCCCGCAAAACATCACAAATGAAGTTCTTCTCCTGTGACCATAAACCTGTCACTTTACCAACTATAAATTTGGAGATAGCATCCAAAAGTGAACCAAGCTATAGAGGTTCAAAATTATCCGGAAGCTTTCGAGATACATCCACATAAATCTGTGCCGAGGCCATTTCCGTTTTTCCAATTCAGTTGCTCGATCGACTCCGCGTCCAGCTTCCTTCCTTTCTTTTTCTCGCTGATACTTTTTTTGTTTTGCTTCATTCCCCACTTCACATATTCATACGCCACTCTTTGCTCGCAATAAACGCGGACCATTTGCATAGAGGGCCTCAGCGAGGAATAAAAGTACCTCGGGGTAACACCCCTGCCTCCCCTGCGTATAGGATAAGCCGCCCTCAGGGATTCGTGATTGTCTAGATTTATATGTAGGCGCATGCATAGATGTACCCACATCGGCGACTGAATATGTACTGTGTACTGATAGATCGATTCTGTAGCAGACAGTAAATATCGCTGATGAGCTCCGGCCAGCCGTTGACTTCGAAGGGGATTGCTTACCCCCTTGCACGATTTGTCGAGTGGCAGGATTTCTCCGTAATACCTCTTTATTTGCTATTTGTAGTTTCGCGATTTTATTCTACTGCCTCGATTCGATGGCACCATAAAACGGGGGTAAGCGAATTATAATGCTGTCTTTGAATAAAAAGCGGATGTTCCGCTTTACACCACATGTCCCGCTTAGCACCCTTCTGTCTTCTCTACTTTTGACGTTGTTATAATTCCGGGATAAAGGAAATGATATGTAAGAAATATTCGCACAAAAGTTCTTCTTTTCCTCTGGCTCTCAGCTAAACGAGCCTTATTATAATGGAGGAAAATACCTTTTTAAGGAAAAAGGCCTCGACTCCCAGACTCAAGTCTGCAAGAAACTCGAGCTAAAAATGCAAATGGCGCTTAGTGGCGACTCGAGTTTGCGACAATGGCATTGTCCGGCCGGGCGGAAACGCGTTGCTTCAAAAGCAGAGAAAAGTTTAATCGTTTCACAGACTGAGCTGCGATGATAAGAAGTTGGGAAATGCTAAGGACCGTCGCGTTTGTCACTCAAAAGTCTCATGCGCAGTCTGATCTTGCTTCTTTTTATTCCTTGGAGAACCCACTTTTTGGCATAAGCTTCACAGTAATCACAGTCATTTGTTAAGAATGACACTCGATATTTGCTCTCGAGAATCGGATCATTCTTAGCCAAATGTACTCTTCAAGGAAAAAAAAATCCGAAATCAGTAAAAGGCGTTGCACATAATTTTGATCCAATTTCGAGATCAAATTGAAACTGAAAATTACTGTCTCTAAGATCTGAAATTTGATCAACTTTTCCATCAAGTGTGTCAAGGATACTTTTTAACAGACTATCCTGAAATACAATCTCTTTATCGGCAGAACGATTTTGAACAGTTCCTGTTTCGTTGGTGGCAATTAAGTGCTCTAATAAAGCGGTTTGCCAATTACTTCCGGTAGCCGGAACCGGATTTCGGCCAGCTATATCATCTCGGATATGTAGGATATATTGCACCTCCGAGTCAATGCCACGGGCTTCGTCGTACCTCGAATCCCCTTAATTAATTCACTTTGCTCAGTGCCCGTTTGTAGTACGGGACACAGGGGTGCCTTAGAGCCTTCAGGCAGTAATTGATTCAAATGCTTTGAGGGTATTAGACCGGTAGACCCGACCACTCTAGACGACTTCCGAAGAAGAGTTTCTCTTTTTCATCCAGAAAGAGTTGATATTTACCAATGTCCAATATCAGTATCAGACTCTGACAAATTACGAACATCAGTTGTATGGCATCCACATATCCACCCCTCGATGGTGACGATTTGAAAGTTGATCCCCTTCCTGAAAGGGTGCGAAAGATACAGTTTCAAGGAAATCTATCCCACTCTTCGCCAAAGTTCTTTGACTGGTGTGTGTACTCTATTCCAAGTCAAAATTGTCATTCTTTTGGAAAATATCCTATCTCAAAATCAAAATTAAAACTCTTCAGAATTCCCCATTCAAAATCATAATAATTAAGGTTTCCAACTCTCTAGAAGTAAAAGATTATTACTTTCAAAACTTATATTTGCATTTTAATGTATCTGAGAGAGAAAGCCCGGCCAGTGAATCAAATTCCTCGTCACTTCCCGATTTTCCTTTTCAGGTAGACAGCCTGTATTCTCTCGAGTTCTGAGTAGTACTCTGTGATTCATCCACTCAGAAATAAATCTTCCAACTTTGAAAATGTAAAATTGAATACCAAGATCAAGTTTCCAGTCGATTGGGAAACTCCCTCGCGAGTTAGACCATTGAATTAGTATTAGTGCACCCTCATACTCGAATTTCCACGCACAAGTTTGGTCGCAAAAGGGACGAGGAATAGAACCTAATGAGAAAGATGTGAGTGGAGAAAGCCATGAAAGCCAGGAAAATCGTAGTTTTCAGGGTGGCGAATTGGGCTGGATCAGGTCATTGCTAATTGGGTGCTGTACTGGCAGGATTGCGGTCACCTTGTTAGACACCTCCTCGACTCGACACTGGAAATATATCTTCCTGCCTAAAGTGGATTGCGTTTTCAAGCTCGTGTGTAACTTTCCCCAACATATAGAAGTCCTTTCCTGCACGATGTACTCCATCAGGCTCACATGTGTACCTCTTCAGCGTTTCACCCCTTTTTCTCGCAGTTTCCATCGGCTTAACCATCAGACCACCGGACGATTAATTTTCCGAACGGATCGATAGCTGGAGTGCAGCTTTCGCTTTTTTTTACTTTCTTGGTACTTGAAGTGAAAATGAATGATAGGACAGACTTCTCAACCTAAAATTCTATCAAAACAGAGGAAATAGCGAACTTTTTTTTTACTAAGATAGGGAAATAATAGGAGAATGAATTCTTTTAATTAGGACCTTGTCTAGGTTCACCTAAAGTTGGTGAGGGTAAAACAAATCTTCTGGCATTGAACACAGTTTGAAAACAGGTTAAAAAGATTAATTTTTTTTGTTTGAAAAGGGGGAAATAGGGGAATGAGTATGAAGTCGGAGAGGAGTTGGAAAACATTTCCAGTTGATTGCAAGGATTCTGCGAAGCGTATACTCTTCGGAAGGGTTTCGAATTCCCATTGAAGGCGGGTATGAAAACACTGTGATCGAGTCTTTTTTTAATTAAACCCAAAGTTCACCCCCCGTCGAGTCTCGGTTCACCGGACCCTCCAAACACTCGCCGCGGTCCGTTTAATCTCGACGTAATAACGACAACAAATAAATTAAATCCACCCGGGCAAGGCATTCGCAAGGGGTTCTACCTCAAGAAAGAAAAGCTGGGAAATTACACTAAAGATCGCGGAAATGGGTAGCTATTTCCCCTTTACAACTACATTCCTGTGTATTTAATCCCTGGGAAAGAACTTGCTCTGCCGCAAATTATTATTCAGATTTGTGTAATAAAGTTACCCTTTGGCTCCAGGTGGTGTCAGGGTATGAGGACGAGTCGTGGATGGCCCCTGGTACCCCGCCCGGTATGTGGTACCCCGC
This sequence comes from Andricus quercusramuli, assembly GCA_932178445.1. Taxonomy (NCBI): domain Eukaryota; kingdom Metazoa; phylum Arthropoda; class Insecta; order Hymenoptera; family Cynipidae; genus Andricus; species Andricus quercusramuli. Next base: position 23,029 of record CAKNXH010081346.1, read on the forward strand.
CCGGTATTGTGTGGTACCCCGCCCAGTACCCCCGCCTTTAATTCCTGTTTCTTTCGGCGAGCATTGAATCATAGAACAAACGAGTTCAAACAAAAGTTTTCCAGTATAAACAAATAGAATAGATCCAAAGCAAACAAAAAATCCCAAGCGTGGCGTCAGTGGTAACGAAAGAAGAATCCGCTTTGGTGGTTTGAACTTTAGTTCAGTTCCAAACTGGCAAGCGAAGCTCGCCAAGTTTTCTTCAAACCAGGATTTTAAAACGAATATGTATAGAGAAAAATAAAGTATGTAACAAGATTATCATTGATCCTCCTGATTGGATCGACCTTTTTATTTCTCTGTGAGGGTGAACGTCCAACTGTAAGAGAGAACTCAACATCGTATTTAAATCAGGTGAACTATTAGTTACGAGAATTCGAATCGAACACGAAATCCGCTAACCGCAATGTGCTACTTGAACCGGTTTGCTCGATGAATAAGCATTCAGAATGCTGTACTTATCATTCATGAATTACGTGCGAATTGCCTTATTTGATCGCTTCTGTTTACTTTGAAAGTCATTTCAGTTCCGGAAGATAAAATGAAATAAAAAAAACTAAAAATGGCTTTTAAAAGTATTTGCATTTTAAAGTACTTGTTTATAGATAGCAGGAGACTGGATCATGGTTTCTGCGATTCTGATAAGTGGAAAAATTTTGAGCAAGTGTGGTCATTTTCCAGTGATGAGATCGTCATCGGATACTTTTACTATGAGATTCACTGCAATTAGTCACAAGAATAACAGCCCTGTGGCATTCAATGTGAGTGGCAAGGTTGGCGATGAGATCATCGGAAATGGACAGCTGGAAGGATCGACTAAAGTCCTAGGTAATCCCATAATTTACAAACAGAGTTATAACTCTTTTCAAAATTTCCTCATTCCAGGACTAAATTGTAATTTTTTTTCGAAAATAGTCTGATCCAATTCAGAATTATTGGGAGAACGAGTAATTATTGACACTATTCTTTTCGGGAAAAAGGTTTTCCCTTTTTCGGTTTGCTTCTTACCTTGTCGCATAGTAGTGGAAAGAAAGAAGCTCAATTGATAAATCGGAATTGACCAAGTCTGAGACAACTCACCTGAAACAAAAACAAGAACATTCTTTAAAAATGAGATATGAAACTAAAACAGTGTGTCTGCAAGACGGAGGATTTTTAATTACCGGTCATTCCCCGGTCAATTCATCATTTTCCCGGGATGGTAATTATACTTTTTTGTTGTTCTTTCCATGCCCCAACTCAGAAATGTAATTCTTTTCGAAAATTCCCTTCAAACAAATTACGATTTCGGTTGATTACGGATCCTATATTGCAATGGCTGTTTGTGGTGAAAACAGCCCTTACCTACTGAGACACAAAATCTCGATGATTTGGTCCCGAGAGAGAAGCTTGTCACATTCGATCTTAGAGCAACTCAAGAGGAAATTTGCCAACTTCGTTAACGAGAAGGATATTCTGATGGTAGACCACTCTACTTGCTGAGTAATCTACGAAATCAAACTCTCGGGTTATGAGGCCTGTCAAGGGAGGAGAAATTCAAGGAATTGTCGAAACGACTAAAATCGCATATTTG